>JAGXJF010001793.1:0-49954 GCA_019208055.1 Stipa capillata
TATTCAACCCCCCTATAGTCGGCACCTGCGGTCCTTTCATGGGTGTTACTGAGGTTGTGTTTTTGATACATATGTATCCTGGACTGCAAGTTACTTCCCATGCTTTTCCTCATACTATAAATGCCATGTCGTATATGCTTGTGTCTTGTTAACTTGGTATGCATCACGTTTACTTGCGGCTGTAGTAAAGCATGTGTAGGACATTTAATCAAGCACGGATAAGACTTGGGAGTATCATTGTACTCACCAAGGATATTCCTAGACTTTTGCAGGTGAGCCAGTGCTCGCGGACTATTATGACAATGCTTAGTCGCATGGTTTCTTTGGTTGGTGTTCGACTCGTGGGATCATTTTGGCTTTTGGATAGCGGTTGATGCTCCGCTGTGGGATTTGTTTACCTTTATCCGCTGTTGTATGATTATTTCATATTTGACTATGTTTCCGGTTATCACCGAATGATGTATCTTTCATAGTTCACTATGTGGAGAGCTAGTTTTATTATCATATCGTAGTGGCTTGTGTGATGATACTCTTGCTGTCCAACATATGCACCTACCTCCCGTCTGTCATGCGTGTATGTTGGAATGGGGAGTGTGGTTGTATGCATATGGAGGTACTCATTATTTCCCTTCGATTCAATTGAAATACATGGTGAATGTACAAGCCATGGTCATGGTTGTCGTCTTCACTAGTTGTGAGTTCATTTGAATCGAATGAAAATACACGGGTCCCCCACAGAACCTCCGAGATCAATATCAGAACCTCCAGGATTGCCTGAGACCAAGTCCAGAACCAAATGTTAGAACCTCCAGGACCAATGTCGAAGCCTCTAGGAATTCCCCAAACGTACACTAAAACTGAGTCCAGAAAGCAATCTCGGAACCTCTGAGTTCCATATCAGAGGCTCCGAGAATTTAGAGAATTTAGAAACGTATGTTTCCAAAAGCCAATCTCAAAACCGTCGAGTTCCAAATCGGAGGCTCCGATAACCTGCCTATGCGGGGCACTTAGACCCACAGGTCTTGTAAGAATGTTTCGGCCCAATTAAAGCTAGGGTTGCAGTAAGACTGTAAATACCCCTTGTCCTCCTCTAATTAGGGTTAGACTTGATGTTATAGAACTAACTAGAGTTTTGCTCCTTAACCTAGGGTTCGTCGCCCCTAGGCTAGGAAATCCACCTTAAACCTTGCTATACCCTTTGGATTTGTAAGGATTGGCATGTGCCTCCGAGAGGAATTCGTGACATTCATTAAGAGAGTTATTGAATGGTTCGAAGTCTTCAAAGGCTATCACATTGGTGTGTGCTATTGGGGTTAAAATTCATCTAGGCTTCTTTAGTTAGCCATTTCGGTCATAACTTTGACATCTGAACTCTAATTTAGGTGAACTTGGGCTGGTTTCGAAGCTAACAATGAGCCCCTCATATCCTTTACACCATTTTTGGAAGCAAGGCTAGAAACCCACAAGAAAGGTAAAGATCTTCAGAGAAAGGTAAAGTTTTGCCTCCTTTCATTTCTTTGTGAGCCTAGCTATCCTTTGCAAAAAATTTGAACCTATCAAGACTAGCTCCTTAATGATTTCTTGGGCCATGTACACTTGTGCTACATAGAATACCCAATCATGAGCAATTTTAACCGTTAGTTTTGTAAGGCCTTGGCGCAAAGAGAAAAGGGAAGGAAAAGAATCAAATAAAGGAAAAAAAGAAGAAAGGAAAAGATACAAGCAAATGTCTTGATCATCTTGTAGGGAAACACAAGCTTGAAAGGAAACCAAAGTAGATAAGGTAGTCAAGTGTGCAAATCCATCACCCTCCAAACTTTTCAATCAAGCTAGCATCTTTCTTAGCAATTGTGCAATACGGGTTGTAGTCTTTATATGTGAGTTATCTTATACTTCACTTATATCTTTGAGATTAATTCGTGTTGCTTTCCTTCTATTGTGGTTCACTACTTGCTATTGCAATATCTTGAATTCCATTTGCTTAGAGTATGGTGCTAACCCTTGCTGAGATCCACCAAATTCTTGAATGTGATAGTGCTTTGGAACTTGGAACTAAATCAACCACACTCTTGAAGGTCACCAAATCCCTGGCAAACTTCAATCCTTTTATCCAAAGGACTTTGGTAGTAAGTAGGGTGAGCAAAGTGAGTACGTTTCTAATTTCCACATCTATATAACTTGCATTTGCATATCCTAACCATGTCTAGAGATGAATCACACGAAGCTAATAGAAATGAAGAGTACATGACACAAGGCCAACACTTGGCCCTCCAACCGAGTCTCCAGGACACCTCAAGAATTGGAAGAATGAGGTGACCCAACAATTGGGCACAACGAGGACAAGCATCGTATGGGAAATCATCCATGCTCTTCGAACCTCTCCACCAAGTGCGAAGAATGATGAAGATGAAGAGCCACTTGATGAGATCAATGCCGAGAGGGTGGCTTTACTTGCCCAAACACGAGAGCGTCAAGCACCAAGAAATTGAGCATTCCACTCTTCGTTAAGAGCACGAGCACAAGACAATGGGTGGTCACGAGGCCGAGGTCAAGGAAGAAGCAACCATGGGCGTGACAAAGACGAAGATGAAATATCGAATGAGCTCTCAAGCATTCGTCCACAAGGACCGACAACATTGAAGGCCACAAGATGAAGATGAAGCCTATCGAATGTGAGAACTCTACGATGAAGATGATGGCTATCAAAGGTAGGTCGCCATGGCAAAAGGTGAAGGCTACGGATGATGAGGACACATGAAGACGGAGATGAGAAATTCAGCAAGCTCAAGTTCACCATGCCAAGATTCTCCGGAGACTGCATCGACCCCAAAGAGTACCTCACTTGGGAGCTCAAAGTGGACAAGGTCTTTCGGATGCACAACTACTCCGAGGAGAAGCAGGTTGCTATGGCCTCCCTCAAATTTGATGGATATGCTCTCATTTGGTGGGAACAAATCCAAAATTAATGTGAAGAACATGGCTTGGACAGAAACGAAGAGAGGGATGTGAGCACGCATTGTGCCCAAGTACTACAAGTGTGACCTCTTCAAGAAACTTCAAGATGTCAAGCAAGGAAATCAAGTCATGTAAGAATACTTCAAAGAGATGGAATCCACCATGATCCGTGCCAATGTCCAAGAACTGAAGAGCAAACCATGGCCCAATTCTTGACTGTATTAAATCATCCATTCAAGTGGATCACCGACTATCAACCCTATAACACCGTGGTGGAGTTGGTGCATCAAGCCATGAAAGTGGAACAACAAGTTCAAGAAGATGATCGCTCCTCCAAGAGCTCAATATACACTCCATGCACTACTTCCTACATTCCGTGCACCACACCATACCCTCCACACACTATACCAAATACAAGAAACATTCCTTGAGCCACAACGACCAAGATAGAGAGTCATGTTGGTAGTGGGAGTACAAGTGTACAACTAGTGAACAGTGCAAGCCGACCTTCAACCTCTTACTCTAAGGGAGCACTAACTCCAAGTGCCTCTTATTCAATGGCCTCCACCGGCAAGACGCAGGGTGCTTCAAGTGTCAAGCATGTGGACAAATGCAAAAAGAATGCCCAAACAACTGCATTGTTGATCACGGAAGAAGGTGAATATCTGTCTGCACGAAGGTGAAGTCAAAACCATTCATGAAGTAGCAAGACTTGAGCAAGAAGGAGAAAATGAAGAAGGCCAAGAGCAAGATTATTGTGAGACTGAGGAGGGACCGGCTCTTATTGTGACCAAGAAAATCTTGACCATTCAACTTCAAGACAAAGCCAAACAAAGATGCAACTTGTTCCAAACCAAGGCAGCCATCAACGACAAAATTATCAAGGTCATCATTGACGGAGGAACTTTTCACAACTTTGCAAGTCAAGTGTTGTGCGTCAAGCTAGGCTTAAAGTACAAGAAGCACCCACATCTCTACCATGTGCAATGGTTGAGTGATAGTGGCACTATCAAGATCCAACACATGGTCGAAGTCTCATTCAAGATCGGCACCTATCAAGAAATGATGGAATGTGACATAGTGCCCATGATGGTACACCACCTTCTTTTGGGACATCCATGGCAATATGATCGAGCAGTATGCCACAACAGTCGTACCAACCAATACATCTTTCGGTGGGATCATAAGGAGTATGTGTTTTGGCCTATGACACCAAGTCAAATCATTGCCAACAATGTACAAAAGTTGGCACGAGCTCAAGAGGAAAGTGAGAAGAGAGAAAGAGAGAAAAGTAACTCGAGAGACTCCCACAAAGCGGTGAGCAAGAGACACAAGCCCAAGAAAAGTGGAAAAATAAAGAGTGATGATAGAGGTTTAGTGATGTTAGCCACCAAATTTGAGTTGAGGAAAGTTGAGAGTGACCCACAAGCCCTACACTTTGTACTCATGTGCAAGGATGTAGACATTTTAACTAACAAGTCACCTCCATTTCCTCGAGCTATACCTTGTGTTTTGCAAGAGTTCACGGATGTTTTCCCTGATGAGATCTTGGCGGGACTACCTCCAATTCGTGAAATCGAGCACAGGATAGACCTCATACCGGGAGCTCTACTTCCCAATCCTTTGTACTACGCCAACCCTGAAGAGACCAAGAAAATGCAACGTCAAGTACAAGGGTTATGTTCATGAAAGCTTGAGCCCTTGCGTCACCCCCATCATTCTTCTCCCTAAAAATGGTAGCACTTGGTGTATGTGTGTTGATTGTCATGCCATCAATAATATCACCATTAGATATTATTATCCTATTCCTACGTTAGACGACATGCTTGATGAACTAAGTGGTGCTATAATCTTTTCTAAAATTGATTTAAAAAGTGGATACCACCAAATAAGGATGAGTGAAGGAGATGAATGGAAAACCGCTTTCAAAACTAAATTTAGCTTGTATGAATGGCTCGTTATGCCCTTTGGTTTGTCTAGTGCTCCTAATAATTTTATGCGCTTAATGAATCATGTCTTGCAATGATTCAATGGTAAATTTGTTGTGGTTTATTTGGATGATATCCTCATCTATAGTAGAACCTTGGATGAGCTTGTTTCTCGCATTAAGCAAGTTCTACTAGTGCTTCGACATGAAAAAATGTATGCTAATCTTGAGAAACCCACTTTTTGCATCGAAAAACTTGTGTTTTTAGGCTTTGTTGTTTCTACACATAGCATAAAGGTAGATGAATTTAAAATTAAAGCAATTAAAAATTGACCTACCCCTATCAATGTGAGTCAAGTACGTAGCTTTTATGGCCTAGCAAGTTTTAATCGTCATTTTGTGAAGGACTTTAATGCTATTGCTTCACCTTTGAATGAATTGACTAGAAAAAATGTTAATTTTGTGGGGGCAATCTCAAAATTTCTTTTCAAGAACTTAAGAAATGCCTAATTGAGTGATGAAATTTTAGTATTTTGGATGAGAAAGAGTGTTGAAACCACAAGGAAACAGTGATTGATCTCACTTGATCTAAATCTGAACTCACATTTAAAATAACAAAATGAAGGTTGAGATGCACAACTACCTTTCTTAAATAGCTACAAACCTTGAGGATGCAATAAATAATTAAAATGAGCAATTACTTGACTTAGGAAATATACGTACTTTCAGAATAGAAAATAAATAAATTCTAAAAGTGCTAGGAGACGTGTTCTAATAGTTAAAAATGAGGCATGAGGTTTATAGGTTCACTAGTAGCAATTCTTATAAGATATTGGGATTCTAGATAAACATAAAGTACATAAAAATAATGTCTAACTAATAGAAGAACCTTTTTGGTGCACACCTACAATTAGTCCAAGCTTGTACAATGTCACTTTGAATCAGTTATGGAATAACATATTAGGCTTCAAACCTTCCCTAGTAGATTGGATTATATTGCTCTTTATGGCTAACCTTCTATTAGTCGGGCACCAAGCATCATCTCCTCTCCATTGATGTCACCATGTCTGGCAAAGGGGGATGACAAGACAAAGAAAACTACTATGATCCCTTTTGGGGCTTTAGACAAACATTCATAATCAAATCCAAATAATAAATTGATTGTACCAAAGATGGATGACAATCATGACATGTAATTGATGGCACCGAATATGGATGACCATCACAAATAAATAGAGAAATTACTGTATAACTACTACGCACACCCCATTGCCTTGATGGACTACTCAATCATCATACAATTCATCAAGGTAAAAGAGAAGATGGAAGCCATATATTGATAAATACCAAGATACAAACAAATCTTCAAATCTCAACAATTGTGGCAGATATTACATGGAGGAAATAGCTACAAGGGTTTGCTAGAAGGGATGATCTATGATCGGAATTCGTGGTGGTAATGAAGATGGAAAACTAGGGTTCCCGGCGGGCACTTCTAAATCTGTTCCCTAGATTTCCCTTTCTTATTTGGACATGAAGGCTTCTGTATATGAAGGCGAAACTCTGCAAGGATCTATTGGGGACAAAACGGATCTATTCCCGAAGAGGCGCCACCAACAGAGACCTAGGGTCTCCAGGTGACCTGGTGGGGTGGCAGGTGGGGCAGCCCTACTAGGTTAGCTAGACCCACCAGGCCTCGGCTAGCCGCATGAAGTCTCCCCCTCCCCCGTATATTCTCGAATACACTCGAACTTTTGATTTTTGTGGTGTTTCTCCTATGTATAAGAAATAAAGGGATAAATAGGTAGTCTGACATTTTATTAAATAATATAGAAAAATAATTAAATTTATAGACTGGAAATATGATGAAAAGAGATCATTAAACTTAGAATAATGTCATATGTTTTCAACATATCATCGAGGCACCCATGCTCACTTACTAGATTTCTCTAAAACTTTAGAGTTTGAATGTGATGCTAGTGGGATTGGTAGTGGAGGTGTTCTCTTGCAAGTAGGTAAACCAGTTGCTTAGTTTGGTGAGAAGTTGAATAGTGCTCAGCTTAATTACCCAGTCTATGATAAAGAGTTGTATGCTTTGGTTCGTGTGCTTGAAGTGTGGCAACATTACCTTTGGACAAAAGGTTTGTTATTTCTTCTGATCATGTGTCTTTGATGTATCTTAAGGGCCAAGCTAAGTTGAACTGTAGGCATGCTAAATGGGTAGAGTTCGTTGAAATCTTTCCATATGTCATGAAGTATAAGAAGGATAAATAAAATGTTGTTGCAGATGCCCTTTCCCGCTTTAAAATGACATTTTTTTAATCAATGTGAGGATAATGTGTTGGGTTTAGAATGGCTCAAGGATTCGTATGCTTTGAAACCTGGCTTTACTATTCCTTTCTCGCGTTGTAAAGAAGGAAATGGTCATGATAAATATCATGTTAATAAAGGTTTTCTCTTTCAAGCTAACAAACTATGCACTCTCGAGTCATCCATGTGTTTGTTACTTTTGTAGGAATCACATAGCATCGGCTTAATTGGACATTTTCAGGGAGATAAGACTTACACAATGCTCTCCAACCACTACTATTGGCCCAAGATGCAGTGAGATGTGGAAAGGCTCGTACAACGATGCATCACATGCCACACAGCTATGTCGAAACTCAATCCTCATGGTATTTACACCCCACTTCCTGTTCCTAGTGCTCCTTGGGCAGATATTAGCATGAATTTTATTTTAGGATTGCCTTGGACAAAAGTGGGGAGGGATTCCATATTTTTGGTTGTGGATAGAGTTCCAAGATGGCTCATTTTATTCCATGCGATAAGGTCGATGATACTTCACATGTGCTAATTTATCTTTTAGAGAAATTGTGTGACTTCACACGGTGCCCAAGACAATCATTTTTTATCGTGACGTCAATTTCATAAGCTAGTTTTGGAAGACATTATGGGCCAAGTTGGGAGTCAAGCTCCTCTTCTCCACAACTTGCTACCAACAGACCGATGGGCAAACCGGGGTCATCAACCATCGAATCATGATTAAGAAGAATTTGAGGGAATGGGAGGAATGCCTTCCTCATGTGGATTTGGCCTACACTACAAGCATGAGTGATTTGAAATGATGTATGGCTTAAACCTCTCTACACCACTTGACCTCCTTCCTCTACCAATGCAAGAGCAAGTGAACATGGACATTGTCGGTGTTCTGATCCGGTAACAATGATTACGGGGTTGCGCAAGCACAGAAGATCTAGATGGGTGCACACGGGAGACAGTATTTAGACAGGTTCAGGCCCTCGAGGAGAGGTAATACCCTACGTCCTGTGTTTGGTGGCTGGTATTGCTGGAATCCCGTATGAGAACACAAGACCTAAGACTCGTGGAGCTAAGAACTTAACAACATACGAACTTGCCCATCGGGAGATCCCTACCGGGCCTTATATAGATGACCGGGGTAGGGTTACAAGAGTCTCGATCAGTTTATAGATTAGTTTCCTGATTGGTTACAACAAGATCCGAGATCACCGGATGTGTGTTTATCCACAACGTGTACTCCACGTTGATGAGGTACCCCCATGTAGAAGTCGGACTCCGAGCAGTCGGCCCGGCCCAGCCTATATCCATTGGGCCGGTTTTGTCCTTCTTGATGATACCCGGGTGCCATGTCATCGTCAGTAGCCCTCGAGTCCTTCGTGATCTGGCTGTGGTTTGGCTCGGCTACATCCCAGCCGAGTGCCTTAGCCTTCTTCCTTTTTCCGAGTGACATTCGCCTGAGTGCGCCTTCTTATCACCTGCAGGAAGATTGTGAAGGACTCATAGAACTCCTGTAGAGTAAAGATAATTAGCCGAGTGACATTCACCCATAAGGTAGGAATATCATGGCAAATGAGTTAATAGCGAGTAAATCCTGGTGGTATCCAATCCATCTTGAAGGACAGGGACCAGCTGATAGCCCAGCGTGGAACATACCAAAAATCCTGACTAGATTTCTGAGTAGTACCTAGTTTTCCCGAGTGGCTCGAGCCCAGCTAGTGTCCCACTAAAGGAATGCCTCCGAAATCCACGTCAGAACTAGAATACAAATCATGGCGCATAGGTTCCCAAGTGACAAAGCCTGTTATCCGGACATTCCACTGAGTCCGGAAATTCCAGACACCGAAAATCTCGGAGCGGAATTCGCTCTGGGTGGAGAAACCGGTGGCTCCGAGCTACTCGGCATCCGACTAGTGGCCTACTGGAGGCACGCCATAACTGCCCTTCACTCGGGTGTATTCAAGTTATTGCGCTCCGGCGGGAGGCCAATCCTTCAAACCCATCAAAACCGCAACATTCGGTTCCAGGTTAACCGGTAACCAATTAGTAGCCCGTTTGAAGCACGTTATAGTTGCTCTTTACAGGGGTAAACTCCAAATGGCTATATAACCCTGGAAGGCCAACCATTGGGTCCCTTCCATTAAATGACACAGATCGTGGCTGCGCCGCGTTGTGGACCCTGATGGATTGCGACGTGGGCCGTTTATTCGGCGCAACAGAATCTGAAGAGGCGCGGTGTAGGCAAGAAAAACCCGCGCACGTGGGAGCGGAAAGGTCGCGCCACTTGTGATGATCCCTTTATAAGACCAGGAAAGTGGCGGGTCCTACTCACGCCTTCTCACATACGCCATCGCCTCCACGCCCGAAGAAACCCCTTCGTCTTCCTTGCGCTTCCATCGACCTCAATCGCGCCACTGCAAACCCTAGATCCGCTCCGCCGCCAGCCCTGAATGCAAGCGCCCGACTGGTTTCGCTGATCCAGACGACGAGAACCTATCTTCCAACGCGATGGCCCCCTGGTCGAAATCCACCTCGACGGAGGCCCGGTTGCAAACAATGGTGACGGCGGGGGTGCTGCCACCGAAAGAGTTGGCGGGATGGTGCTCCGCTGTCGGAGAGGAGTTCCCGACGGCGGACACCAACGAGATCGTGGTGCATATGGCGTTCTTCCGTCGAGGGTTCTCAGTGCCAACGCATCCATTCCTCCGGGGGCTCCTGTACTTCTATGGCTTGAAGCTCCATAGCCTCAATCCCAACAGTATTCTTCAAGTCGCTACCTTCATCACCTTGTGCGACTGCTACCTCGGCGTCGAGCCATACTTCGTGCTATGGAAACAGCTCTTCCTGGTGAAGCCACAGCCGTGCAAGAGCAACCCAGCCATGGTGGGGGGAGCCGGCTTCCAGCTGAGATCGGGGGCAGCCAGCGGCTACTTAGATATCCCTTCCCCGAGCTCCAACAAAGGGTGGCATTCAGACTGGTTCTATTGCGCCAATCTGGCACCCTCTCTTCCCCAATTCGGCGGACAGCCGCCTCAAGTCCGATCGAGTTGGACCGAGATGCCGCAACCATGGGAGGAGGGTGCAGTCGAGGTCCTAAAGGGCGCTCTTGCCGAGGCACTCAGGGCTAGTGTCTCGGGGGTCAGTGTCGTCCGTACTTTCATCAGACACCGAATCCAGCCCACGAAGCTGCGAGCGCACGTGATGTTTGACTACACTGACGAGCTGGATCCGACAGGAGAGTCGCCGGAGCTGATTTCGGGAGAGGAGGTGCGGCGCCGACTGGCAAAGCTGATGGCGCATGGAACGGATTTGGACGCCTCCTTGCACCCGCCTCCTTATAGCCACGCCAATCCGCCGAGTCAGGTAAAACATCATTCTGTTGTCGTTGCTTTTTGAGCTCTGGCTGAAATTGATTTACACACCCTGAATTTTGCAGGTGCTCTTTGGTTTTAGTTCCAGTGCCCCCCTTCCGGAGAAGGAGGTCTGGAACTTGCCGCAGTATGCCGACGATCCCGTTGGAGGGTTGCCGGCATAGGGCACAGCAGGCGAGTCCTCCTCTGGTGCCAGGGCATCGAAGGGGAAAGCTTCGGCGATGGAGGAACCCGTCGATCCTTCTCCGAGTGCGCTGGCTCTCGAGGAGGAGGAAGAAGAAGAAGACGAAGTTCCCCTCATTGTGAAGAGGAGGAAAAGACCGACCGCCGACGCCGAGAAGAAACCCGAAGCGACCGGTGGCGATGTTCCCCCCAGTCGGGGAGCTAAGAGAACGGCTGACTCTGCCTTCGGAGGGCAGAGTGGCTCTGCGGCGTGGCCAACCCCACCGGCTGACACACCGAAGGCTGGGAAACAGAGGGCGGTTCCCCGATCCATCAAGTGAGTGGTCTTCCTGCCTATCCCCTTCTTTCGTTTTGTCACCTACCGGGAGTAACGGCGAGGGTCTTTGCAGGGCGAGCAAGACGGTGGATCCCAAGGGCACTCGGGGATCCGACTGAGAGGGGAGTGGGTCTGCGCTGGTTGCTGCGTCATCCACTCCTCCGACTCCATCAGTGTCGGCTGGAGCTGGTGCCCCGACGAGCGCGTCTCTGTCAGCGCCGACCAGAGCTGATGCCCCGGTGAGTGCGCCCCCGACTCCTCCGCCTCCTCTGCCCATGTCGGGGCCAGCTGGGGCTGGCACTGAAATGCCTGCTCCCACTACCACAGAAGTGGCTGGGCCCCGCCAAGAGGAGATAGAGGTGAGCCGAGTACCGCCATCTTTGTCTAGGCGCGAGCTGGCCATCCCCCCACTCCGAGTTCAAGAGAGGGACCCAGCAAATCCGGGCTTTGTCCTGCGAGAGGTGGACGACGTCCGGGAAGCCGAGGATTGGGAGAAGTTCTTCGAGGCCACGGCGGAGCTCAGCGAGAAGCTCCCACGTTTGCTGAAAGGCCTCCGGGAAAGCGCCAGCCTGGTGAACAAGAAGATTAACCCGCTGGCAGAGGTATGTGTCGTGCTTTCTCGCCTTGTGTTTTTTCCCTTGTATTGCTGTAGCAACCAAATCTTAAGACACGAGATCGGCAAAGATCGTCGTGATGAATTTGGAGTTCTTCTCGATACATGCATGCATTTCGGTTAGTCGATTTGGCTCAACCCGAAAACCTAGAGAACATGACACGGAATCGGCTTAGATAAAACTCACAAAATCAATTTCACCCAGAGTATAACGCTAATGATTTTCTCAGGCTCTAGACACCCCAGAAACAATATCCTTCGTTCGCATGCATGCATAAAGATACTTCAAAAATGATTTCGATTAAAAACCCTAACATGCGCCCTTAGGGTTAACATGAAATCGAACAGCAAAACTAATGCCACTAAAACTCATGATTCTAAAATTCGTACATGTTCCTAACCTCCCAGCTATCCCAAGAACTTTAACAAGTTAAAATGAAGCTCATTTGTACATCAAGACCCAATGATTTTCTGTAGTTGCTCACCTTGGGTAAATCGGGAAGATGCTAATTCAGTCAACTCCCTCTGTAAGTGAAATGTTATACTTAAAAGTTAATTATCATATTGATCTCAAGTCTAATCTTTTGAAAAATATTTGAAGACATGATTTAAGAACCTAGGATTCAAATTTCGTTTTGGGGGCTATATACCAAAGTACTAAAATATGAGGCCAAATTGGGGTGTTACTTTTAGTCTATAAAAGTTTATTAACCAGGTTATAGATTTTTGGTTAACTGGTTTGAAAGAAATACAGCAAAACCAAAGAAATTTCCTCACCTCTCTCTTACCTACCGTGGGACCCACCCTGCAGATTTCTTTTCCCTTCCCTCTTTTTCTTCTTCACCCGTTGGTAGCTCCCTTTCTCCACCTGGCTAGCATGCTCAACACTGCAGTCCCTTTTCTTCTCTACACGCAATAGTAGCTCTGCTCCCCATTTTAAATTCCTTCTCTCCCCCACCGAGTTCTCCAAGGCTTCAGCGGCCTCTTTCCGTGGCAAGCTCCCCAGCTCCGTCTTCGTCTCCCCCGAGGTCAGCTCCCCACGGCGACCTTGCCCCGCCTCGCCTCTCCTCGCCGCCGGCGCCTTGGCATCCACGCGTCTGCCGTCCTCGGCCAGGTCGCCGCCGGCCTCACCTCAGCGCCGCCATCGACCCCGGTTCCCCAGGCCACCGTGCCACCCCTGCTGCTCACCCCCGCCGTGAGGCCTCTGCCTCTCAAGGTCGAGCACCGCCCTTCCCCTTCGCCGCCGGTGCACTAGCCCCGCTGGCCCGCCGCCTCCACCTAACGCTCCGCTCCTCCCTCCACCAGCGTCGGCCGCCGCCTCACACCGCCGGAGCCCCTCCTCCCCAACTCGGCTGCTCCAACCGCCGCCTCTGGCCTGTGCCGCCCCGGATCCGAGCTCTTGGCCACCGGCCAGCCCCTCCCTGTCGTGCGCCGCCGTCGACCTCACCTTCCCTGAGGAGCACCGTCGAGCCACCCTCGGATTTCCCCGCTGCAGGTCGCTTCCAGGTCCACGCCCGATATTGACACCGTCCGGTTCTTCTTCCCCAGGCTGTCAGCAACTCCCCTTCACCGAGTTCGCAACCCTCCTCCGCACGAACACAAGCCGTCCTCCCCGGCGACGTGTAGGTGCTTTTCCCCCATTTTTCTGAGTTCCGACATAGCAAATGCCCGGGGTGAATGAAATTTTTGAGGCAAGAGTTGGTTAATCGGCAGTTAGGCTCAATAAAGCAATGACTAAGTTTCTGACAGTTCGTTCGTGCATTCATTGTCTATTGATGCCCAGTGAGACCGACCGATTAATGTTTAACTTATAAGTAACACATTGATGTGCTAACCAATTGGTACTCATGGTTAGTTTTTATTTAGCAACAATGGCGCCTGTTAGTGACAATTCAACATGCTCTATGTTCCCCGGATAACTTATGTTCACTTAAGGAGATCACTGTTTAACTTAGCTAATGCTTCAGTGAGTATAAGCTGTGAATGTATGCATCAATCAAAAATCAGAGTTGCTATCGTAGGGGTTGAATACTAATTAGAAAAGGGTTCAGTTGAAATGTGCAAATCATTGGCTGCTAGTGTAAATCGATCATTAAGTGACACATCTAATGCACTGACACTTTGTTAATCACTTGGGTTAACGATCACGGTCAATTTGTGTTAAAGATAACGTTAATGCTCTCATGACATTCAATGATAGACTTATAAGGTTACTGGATCAGACATTTTTAGGAATCAGCATATGAGGCTGAATAAACCGTTTAGCTCATGCCACGAGTTCACGGTTAAGGCAACTAGCTATTAATAAATCCATGTGATGCTCGGGTGAATGCTAGATGTCAATATAACCCCGTGCACCAACTAATCTAGTGGCTTTTTCAACCGGTTGATGTAAAAGGTCAATTCACAAGTACCCATATAAATGTATATATGTATACTTGTTCATGACTCGTTTACAATTGACCAAGTCACCTAATGCTAGACACAAGTAAGGAAATAATAGTAGGCTTCACATCTATATCTCGTTTAAATGAATCCGTAGGCTAACAGGATATACCCACAAGGACAATCTCATACACTATATGCTATTGAGTTTAAATGAAAGGAAAGGGGCACCTAGTTCTATGACATAGGGAATCATGCAACAAACTCTGAATTAACTAGAAAATATAATATCTGTAAGGATGACATGATAAACCACTTGTTGTTCTTAGATGATGAGATAATATTGGGAATAGGGTATACAATACCTTGTTCTTTACTGAGAAGAAGACCGGAAATGCTAAATATGATTAAGCTTGTAGAACTCGTAAAAGAATGTAACTGACTGCCAAAAGTATGAACCTAGAGAATCTAGCTTAACAGTCAAATTTAAAATAGTTAGTGTCACAATTCGCCTAACGGCCAGAAAATAATCGCGACCCCATGTTCTCACCTACAACAACAAATCGATCAAATGAGCCCTAACCCTAATTATAGAGTTAAAGCCTTTCTCCTTAGTTGTATGTCACATCCCATGCATGCCTCCATATTCTCGATTCAACCTGGTTAGAGTTATAACCCAACTAAAAATAAACCAAAATCTGGAATGAGTACTAACCTGCTTATGTACTTGCATGTTTTATTTTAAATCCACCGTAGTTGCATCCATATCACTGGCATTCATGCATCTTCATCTTTTTCGAATTAGTTTCTTAGGGTGGCTTTTCCCTTTTTGGAGGTCACTCGCTTCTTGCCGGTGTTTCGAGTATTCTGGAGTTCTCCCGCGTGCTCCCCCGTACTTCCCCGAGCAACGAGGCAAGCTCCATTGCTTGTTGATTAATCATTACATTGTGTGTTAATCTTGTTTGGCATACTTAATTGGATTGACTTGGTGCTTGCGTGAATGCTTAATCTGTGCTTGATGTCGTACTAGTATGTGTAAGTCTAGTGTTATGCAGCAGCTATGGCTGAGAATAAACTTGGTTGCCCTAATCATTTAAACTTACTTAAGTGAGATGTGAGAGCCGAGGGCGTGCACAATGGGTATGGTTGGTGTTAATTGAAGTTTGAAGGCGACCCAGGAGTAAGTAGAGTTTTGTCGTCACACCAACCTTATTTTAGCGTGTCACAATCCCTTATCACCGCGGGAACATTAGCGGGAACCACCACTGAGGCATAGTTGAGGTAAGTCTCCATGCCCCTTGGAGGCTCGCTACCTCCAAACGGTTATGCACTCACTATACCTGCAGTGGTCGTGCTGCCGGTAACGGTCCGAGAGAATTAATTGAAATTGTTATTGTGATGGACATGTGATCTAATTGGGGTGTGGGTTGCCCCGAAGGAATTGGGAATGATGATATTCAGATTGTTGAACTCGTACCTTGATTTGTGTGAAATCTAGATTGCTAGCTATTATCTAATGTGTTATCATTATCTTGTACTTTGCTACAATCTATGATTGAGTGTTACCCCACTGTTGTACTGTGGTCTACTGAAATATGAAATCAAAACGGTGTATCTTATATTCATTTTATCCCTTGTATGCAACTTGAACTTGATAAGTCAAACAGGATTAATACCATGTCTTAATTAATTGATGAGCAATGTCTTGCGAGTACGGTGGTTGTACTCACCTAGGTTTATCCTAGACAGGTTCATGGAGCGTTTGAAGCTGACGTTTGCTGCTTCGGTTTACCTCTTTCGGCTTCGACTTCCTTGGAAATTTTGTGGGCTATTTTCGGATGGTTTCCCCACCATCCTGGTGTTTTCCATTTATCTTCCGCTGCTGTTTTTACTGTTGTATTTAAGATAAATGACCCTCGGGTCAATCTGTATGAGGAATATATATCCATCCCAGGTTTGGGAAGTGTTTATACGCCATAACTCTTATGTAGTAGAGCTTTGTTGTGATATCGAGTTGTTATTCGGGCTGCCCATATGCAATGCGTGTATGATATGGAGTATATGGGTATGTCGTGAAGGATTAAAGTTGTTCCCCTTTTTACTACGTTGAGTAGGTATTGGTTGAGTGACCCGCTGGCTGAGATGCTGTGCTGGCCAGGCAGGGTGTGGGTGTATTCTACCGGGCTTTCGAGTGACCCACTAGCTTCCGAGCTAGGTTAGGGTGTGGGTAGAATCGTCGTGCTCCTCCGACCTTGCTTTGCGTGGTAGAATTCGGGAACGACTCTAAACCTTCACCGGATCAGGGAATTGTATGTGGTTTTGGGAAGTTTAGTCGCTTCCGGCCAGCTTGCGTTGGTCAGGTGTCGGATCACTCCGCCTCGGTGAGTACGGTGCAGGTACCGTGCCACCAGGTCGACTGGTCCCTCGGCCCTTAGCGACCATTCGTTCCCCTAATCATATGTAATTCCCGGGTCCGTGACAATTGCGGACGCACGGGTAGCGCGCCTTGTGAACTTGTCGTCCCCCGGGCCCTTGCCGGTCTGGGTCAGTCGGGCGAGGGCTCCACATTGGGTAGCAGTCCTTTCCCTCTGGGGGCACGAGTAGTGCACCCAGAGGGTGTAGCCCCCGAGCCTCTGCCCGATTCGAAGAATCAGGTAGAGGGTCTTCAATGCTTTTACCCGAGTAGCTAGTTGCCTTTTCTTGTTGTAGATTTCTCTCTGGGGACACGAACAGTGCACTCAGAGGGTGTAGCCCCCGAGCCTCCTCTTGATTCGAAGAATCGAGGGGAGGTTCCTGAATGGTATTCCCGAGTGGCTGATCATGTTGTGGCTTGACGCGCAGGGTTTGGTCCGGCGGTCCGTGGAGAAGACAGAGTTCCTCCAGGCCCGACTGCCGGCTTTTGAGCGACTCGGCCAGAGAAAGGCCGAGTTGGACAATCTGACGGGCAGCCTAAACGCAGTGTGGGAACAAGTACGCACGCAGGAGGCGGAGGTGGAGACATTGAAGGATAGCGTCTCGCGGGTGAATGCCCGGGCTCAAGGTAATTACCCTGTGCCTATATGGCTTGTCAGTTTTTTGTGAAGCTGACACCTCCTTGTCTTGTTGTAGCCACTGAAGATGAGGCCGCCAAGCTCCGAGCAAAGCTTGAGACGGCGAATGCCCGCCTCGACCAGTTGTCCTTGGTCGAGGAGAAGACTGCCCGGCTTGAGGAAGCACTCGGGGCAGAGCGGGCACGTGTTGAGCATCTCGAGTGGGAGGCCACTATCCAGGAGGGGTGTCTCAGGCGAGCCGTTGATACCACCGAAATGGCGAACAAAAGAGCTGCCGATGCCGCTTCTGATAAGCACCTGACTCGGGGATGTCAGGCCGGGGTTTTAGGCCGGGGTTGGCCACTGCTGATGTCTTTGTCTTTCCCCACAGATTACGAAGTTCGACTAGCGAGGATGAGTCCGATGATGGGCGAGCTGTATGCGGTCGGGAGGGCCGCCTGCAGTGCCTTGTGGGAGGACGAGCTGGCACCGGAGCAGGTGGAGGTCTTGGTGGAGCATCTTCAATCAGTGCCAGATAGAGTGCAAACTTTGTCAGATGAACAATACCAAGCCGGGGTGGAGTTCGCGCTAGTTGTGACCAAGTCTCACTAACCGGCAGTGGATCTGTCTGAAATCCAAGACGGGATGGCCGCTGATGTTCCAGAAGAGGAAGTGCCGGCGCTGTTTGAAGCTGTCCGCCCTGCTGGTGATAACCTGGTCAAGCGGACCAATCCGTAGTATGTAAATAAGTTTAACTATATTGGACTCGGTGTATCCGAGTGTAGTTAATGCATGTTTTGCTAGACTGAAAGCTTTTGGTGACTATTTTTCCTTAATTCGTTCGTGTGTAATGTTGGCCTTTTGTGTGTGCCTTTGTCGACCCGTCGTATCCCCCTTTCGTAGGAAGAGCCGTGGGCTGCGTTCCGTATAGCGCCGGGTTGTGGCGTAGACTGGCGGTCGAAGATGAAAGGTTGACATCCGACGTGATTAGCCAGTACTAGAATGGTTAGAAAAGAAATATTTTAAAGGGTCCGAGTGCCCGGATGAGCAGTCGGAGTGTGTAGCCCCCAAGTGGTCGCTATGCATGGGCACTTTGAGTGGCGCTAAAAATGTTTACTCGAATGGGGCCCACTTAACATTGTAGTCAACCAAAGAATATGGAAATACAAGGCTTAAGCATAGAAGCGACGTAGCCGTTCAATGTTCCATGCGTTGGTGAAGATGTTGCCGTCTCGATCCTTCAGTCGTCAAGCCCCCGAGCGTAGTACTTCAGCAATTATGTACGGACCCTCCCATGGCGGTGAGAGCTTGTGCTTGTCGCTGTTGGATTGGACTCGGCGTAGAACCAAGTTGCCAATGTTGAAGGAGCGACCGCGTACATGCCGGCTGTGATAGAGTCATAGGCCCTGCTAGTACTTGGCCGACCGAAGGAATGCAACCTCACATGCTTCTTCGAGCTAATCAACGGTGTCTTGTCTTGCTTCTTCTAACTCGGTCTCGGAATACGCGTGGACGCGTGAGGATCCATGGTCGAGGTCAGTCGGGAGCACTGCCTCGGCTCCAAAGACCAAGAAGAAAGGTGTGTATCCAGTTGACCAATTGGGCATAGTTCGCAGGCTCCAGACCACCGAGGGTAACTCAGCGGCCCACTTGCCCACGAATTTCTTCAGGCACTGGAAAATCCGAGGTTTGATGCCTTGCATGATCAGGCCATTGGACCGCTCAACCTGCCCGTTGGTGTGTGGGTGTGCTACCGCGGCGAAGCTGAGGCCAATGTTGTAGTTGTCGCAGAACTCGAGGAAGGCAGCACCAGTGAATTGAGTGTCATTGTCTATGATGATATTGTTGGGGACACCAAAGCGGAAGACAATATCCTGAAAGAACTCGACGACCCGCTCAGAAGTAAGCGTGGCCACCGGTTTGGCTTCAATCCATTTGGTGAACTTGTCGACAGCAACGAAGAGGTATGTATAGCCCCCGGGAGCTTTCTTGAGAGGACCGACCATGTCCAGACCACAAACGGTGAAAGGCCAAGTGATCAGGATAGGCTGGAGTGCCTGAGCCAACAGGTGTATTTGCCGGGCGAAGTATTGACATCCCTTGCATGTGCGAACAATGTGCTCGGTGTCGGAGATGGCGGTTGGCCAGTAGAATCCTTGTCGGAAGGCTTTACCAACCAAAGACTTTGGCACCACGTGGTGTCCGCAGACGCCCGAGTGGATATCCTGTAGCAGCTACCTGCCTTGATCCTGAGATATGCACCGCTGGAGGATCCCCGAGGTGCTTTTCTTATATAGCTCCCCTTCGACGATGACATATCCTTTGGCTCTTCTGGAAATGCGCCGTGCCTCGGTTTGGTCTAGTGGGAGGATGTCTCGTAGCAGGTAGTCAAGGAATGGCGTCGTCCAGTCGGGAATGACTGTGAGGACCACTGGAGATGGCTGCCGAGTAACCTCAGAGTCTTCAGGTTGTGGTTCTTCGACATCGGGTGTCATCTCTGCCTTGATGGAGGGGGCATGCAACTCTCGGAGGAATACTCCCGCCGGGACGATGTCCCGACTGCATCCCAGTTTGGCGAGTGCATCTGGCACCTCGTTGTTGTAGTGCCCTATTCTCAAATATGAGATCAGTGAAAATTTCACGAACAAAAACGATTTCTTTCATTCGCATGCATGCATATATGTAGTTCAAAAACATGACCTCGATTAAAAACCCTAACGCAAGCGCGAGGATCAATTTGAAATTGAGTTGCGGAACCCATGTCATGGCTCATGTAATAAAGTCGTAGCTATCCAAAAAAATGCTACCAGCCAATTAGAACTCAATTTTATACCTCAACCCAAATTATTCTTACAAAGCCAGCCTCCTCAAACAAAAATAGAGATAAGTAAAGCAACTGATCCTCCTCTACTCCAATTATAATAAAATTTTACATCTACAAGCTAACCATTACATTGACCTCAAGTCCAATGCTGGAGTCAAATTTCATTTAGGGGTCCATATACCAAAGTATTAAAAATACGAGGCTAAATTAGGGTGTTACGTTTAATCTGTAAAAAGTTTATAAAATAGAGTTATAAACTTTTACTGACTAACTTTAAAATAGCAAAGAATGCAAAAGAATTCATCTCCCCTGCCACGTGATCCCTCCCCTACAGCTCCTTTTTATTCCCCATCCCTTCTTCTTCAACCTCCTGCCACTTCTCTTCCTCTCAACACTAAGAGCAAAACTCCATATCTTCTTCCTTCCAAATCCCATCCAAATCCAAGGATTGGAGCAATGCATGTCATGCCACTGCACTCCCCACCTCCTAATCTTCCTATCCATCCAAGAAATTCTCACATGCATGAGCATTTGAATAATTGCCCCATCTTCTTCATTCCCCAGCTCATCTCCACCTGCATGCCGCACTCTCCAGGACCATCACCGGCCAGCTCCAAGCCGCCGCCGGCCACCTCCATGGCCCACCGCCCTCAAGCTCCTCCCGTGCTCAGCTCTCCACGCCGCCGGCTGGCCTGCCCGGGCTCGCCGCTGCCGAGGCCTCCGGCCCAGTCGCTGCCCCGTCCGAGCTCTACTCCGAGCCGGTCCCTCCCCAGCTGCGCCGCCGGCCGCTTTCCCCGCCGTGCCTCGGCTGCCCCATGGCCCGAACGCCGCCGCCTCTCGGGACCTCCTCCGTCCCTGCCCTCTGCCGTTCGTCCTCACCGAGCGCGGCTCCTCGCACACCGGCGCAAGTCTGAGCTGCCGGTGACCTCCTCCAGCACCTCGGCCCATGGAGGTCCTCCCAAGACCAGCTGCTAGCTCAAACTCCTTGTCGCCTGCAGTGAGCTCCTCTCAGTTTATCTCCCTTGCTCTTCTTGCTTCTTGTTTCCGAATAGCACTCATTCATGAGCAGCGTTAACGCTACATTGAGTCCAATATGTTCAATGCATGTAATGGTTAAGACAAAGTCCTTACTGGAGTTCGGACACCACTAAAATTCTAATAACCGAAGTCGTTGGTTTTAGTTAAAATTAGTTAAACAGTGGTTAACGCTTTAATAACCAAATATTACTCTTGAGCATTCTGATCAATCATGACTGAGCACAGGTGATACAAAGGATTACACTATTGGCTGTGATTAGTCAAGATTAAGACGTCAGCAACACTTCAACGGTCGCATACTGTGAATATACTGTTTAATCAGGGGTCTGGGTCCTACCTTCGGATCCAAACACTAATTCGGGGAAATCTTCAATTGATGTATGCAACTCATTAATTAATCAACACCCATTAACCCCTAGAAATAGTGAATTTAGTTAACTAGTGGATGAAACCGACTGATGACGTTCCGACCTGTGTGGTGGTCGGTAGATTATTTTCTTTTAGTGAACTGCAGTCCAACGTGTTCGGTTGAAACAATTTTTATTACGTCAATTAAGGGACTGCCGCGTCTGGTCAAGACACAATTAAAACTTTAATTAGTGAACTAATCCGTAGGCTGACAAATTGGTGTGCTTAGCTGCCTTCAAACTGGAATTCCTAATACTACTTACTCTTGACATATCGCTGACATCCGTGGTTGAGGGATTAAAACGTTAACACTCCAGTATATACGGAATCTGATCCAGACACCTTCAACCCTGCTTACTAACCTCATTAGTATCACTCAGCTACTTTAATACCCTAGCGTTCCAGCTGATATTCGTACCATATAAAATCTGCTAAGTATTCTGGAGGGCGAACTAAAATACATTACTCCGTGAACACTAGTCCATTCTTCGAATTCAGCTGCGACAAAATGGTTGATTACAATTGCTTCCCAGCCGATCCCTACTAACATTTGATTAACAACCAATATGTGTGCATATCAACTTGTTGCACTAATGCCTGACAGTTAGCTCAATTAGCCAACACTGAGTATTTTGAAATGCTTCATGTTGGGGAACGCGCTACGCAAAACAAAAATTTTCGCGCACGAACCAAACCAAGAAACACTATCGAGGTGTAGGTAACGATATCATACCTTCGACGATCACGTCAATGCAGCGGAGAAGTTGACCGATGTCGATGAAGTCCGCAGACTCCCGCAGCTAGGTTATACCTCCCAGCCGCGAGAGCGATCTCCTCGTGAATAGTTCGCCCGATCAAACGCCGAAGTATACGACGTCTCCGAGGTATCCACGCGTACCGGATCAGCGACACCGCGGTAATGTGTGGACCAGCACACAAGAACAGCGGGGATCTACGAGAAGGAGAAGCAGCAGCGCGCCGGCAGCTGTACTAGATCCAATCTAGAAGAGAGAGAAAAAGAAGGCTGTGGCCAATCTAGAGATGGCCGGCCTAGGGTTTAGTCCAAGGGACTAGGGCTGCCTCTGGGGCTGCTTGGGATACCCTTTGAGGTGCCCTGCCCCTCTATTTATAGGGGTTGGGGCAGCTCTCCCTAGGCAGGTGGAGTCCTACTCCAGCAGGGACACCCTGTTGGAGTTGGAGTCCAACTCCACTAGAACCTTCTAGAACCTTCTAGAATTTCTAGAACCTTCTAGAACCTTCTAGAATTTCTAGAACCTTCCAGAACCTTCCAGAACCTTCTAGAACCTTCCAGAACCTTCTAGAACCTTCCAATACTTTCCGGAACACTTCCGGACATCACCGGAACCATCCGGGACCTCCCGGAACACTTTCGAGATCATCCGAAACACTTTCGGAACCCTTCTCTCTCGTTCTCCATAAATCGTAGCATTCCTAAATGTCGCTAAAACGTTAAGCGTGTGACCCTATAGGTTCGAGTATATGTGGACATGTCCGGAATACATTCCGGTCAATAATCGTCAGCGGGATCTGGACACCCATAACGACTCCCACATATCATCGAAGATCTTTATCGAGCAAACCTTGTATTGTCGCATACAATTCCTTTTGCCTCACGATACATTACACAACCCGAGGCGAGACTTTGACGGTATCCCTGTGATCAACTCCTTGATCACCATACCTAGTTATCCTCGTTACCGGTTTGTACTCTTTTCTCGTTTCCGTATTCCGGTATCCCCGTGACTAACCTTTTAGTCACAATACCTGGCCAGGCGATGCTGGACACCGTAATACCGAGTGGGCCCAGAGTGTATCTCTCCATCGCCGGATGGGCAAATCCCAGTCTTGACATATCTAGAACCACGATATACTTTCTGGTGTACCTGGAAGTCACCTTTATAATTACCCAGTTACGGCGTAACGTTTGATGACCCCAAAGCAACCATCCGGTATCCGGGTCTATGATATTCTCATGGTCTAAGGACGCAAGTAAACGTTAACACATCATGAGAAGATACTGACAACATATTGACGAAGTGATCTCGCAGTATCTCATAAGGGGTCTATCCAACACCATTGTTACCCTAACAATGTGTTCCCATTATTGCCGGCATCCTTGTTACATTAACAATGCCCATGATCAGGAAAACAAGATCATCAACAATACATGAGCTAGTCCAGAGGCCTGACTAGGGATCTGAATGGTGTTTATTATTCCACACATGCAATTAGGTTTTCCTCTGAATCTCATATTCAAGAACCAATGCAATTTTAGCATAGAACATAAACTTAATCATGAACATGAAAATAGAATAATAACAACTTTATTATTGCCTCTAGGGCATATTTCCAACAGTCTCCCACTTGTACTAGAGTCAATAATCTAGCCAATGCTTAAGCTCCTAACACCTATGGCATTCCGGTGTTGCTCATGCTTTGCTTGTGGTAGAGGCTTCGTCAGCGGATCTGACACATTCAGATCCGTGTGTATTTTGCATATCTTTACGTCTCCACGCTCCACCAATTCACGAATGATGTGGAATCGGCGTTGTATATGTTTGGACTTCTGGTGGGACCTTGGCTCCTTGGCCTGAGCTATGGCGCCACTATTGTCACAATAGAGCTCCATAGGATCCAGCGCGCTCGGAACCACACCAAGCTCGGTGACGAACTTCTTAATCCAAACGCCCTCCTTTGCCGCTTCTGAAGCGGCGATATACTCAGCCTCCGTTGTAGAATCCGCCACAGTGTCCTGCTTGGAACTCTTCCAGCTCACTGCGCCACCGTTCAGTGTATACACTAAGCCTGATTGAGATCGAAAATCGTCCGGATCTGTGACAAAGCTGGCGTCGGTGTAACCCTTTACAACGAGCTCTTCGTCACCACCGTATACGAGAAACATATCCTTAGTCCTCTTCAGGTACTTTAGGATATTCTTCACTGCTGTCCAATGATCATGACCTGGATCACTCTGGTATCTGCTCGTAACACTTAGAGCATAGGACACATCTGGTCGTGTACATATCATGGCGTACATGATTGACCCAATCGCGGATGCGTATGGAATCTTACTCATGCGTTCTCGCTCATCAGTTGTCGAAGGACACTGATTCTTGCTCAAACTTTTCCCATGCGACATCGGCAAGAACCCCTTCTTGGCGTTTTCCATACTGAACCTCTTCAGTACTTTATCTATATATGTACTCTGGCTTAGCCCTATTAGGCGCTTTGATCTATCTCTATAGATCTTTATACCTAATATGTATGCTGCCTCGCCTAAATCTTTCATTGAAAAACTATTTTTCAACGAAGTCTTAATATTGTCAAGAAAAGATACATCATTCCCAATCAACAATATGTCATCCACATAGAGTATTAGAAATGCTATTGCGCTCCCACTTACTTTCTTGTAAACACAAGCCTCTTCGCAGTTCCTGATGAAGCCAAACCCTTTGACCACTTCATCAAAGCGAAGATTCCAACTCCGTGATGCTTGCTTCAGTCCATAGATGGATCTCTGAAGTTTGCATACCTTTCCAGCATCCTTTGGATTGACAAAACCCTCGGGCTGTATCATATACACGTCCTCGGTTAGCTTCCCATTCAGGAACGCTGTTTTGACATCCATTTGCCATATCTCGTAATCGAAATATGCAGCAATCGCTAGAAGAATCCGAACAGACTTAAGCATCGCTACGGGAGAGAATGTCTCGTCGTAGTCAACTCCTTGAACTTGTCGGAAACCCTTTGCGACAAGTCGAGCTTTATAGATGTATACATTCCCATCCGCGTCTGTTTTCTTTTTATAGATCCATTTACATTCGATAGGCCTCACGCCTTCAGGAGGGTCCACCAAGCTCCAAACTTGGTTCTCGTACATGGATTCTATCTCGGATTTCATGGCGTCTAGCCATTTAACGGAGTCAGGGCCCATCATTGCTTCCGTATAGGTCGCAGGCTCATCGTTGTCTAACAACAATACCTCGTCCGAAAACCACTGTGGTTTCGTGCGAATCCTACCAGACCTTCGTGGTTCAGCTGCTGGCTCGACTGAAGTCTCTACATCACATGTAGGGGCTTCCGTATCAGTCATTGTGGGAAACTCCGGAACCACTTCCGGCGTTGCATCACTTTGACCTAATGACGAAGATTCACCAATCTCGTCGAGTTGCACTATCCTCCCACTCACCCCTTTCGCAAGAAACTCTTTCTCGAGAAACACACCGTTCTTTGCGACAAACACTTTGCCTTCGGTGCGGTGATAGAAGGAATACCCAACAGTTCCTTTGGGATAACCAACAAAGAAGCATTTATCCGATTTGGGATCGAGCTTATTTGGTTGTAAACGCTTTACATATGCATCGCATCCCCAAATTTTAAGAAAAGACAAGTTGGGTTTCTTCCCATGCCATATCTCATATGGTGTCGTTTCAACGGATTTAGATGGTGCTCTATTTAGTGTAAAAGCGGCAGTCTCTAAAGCATAACCCCAAAAAGACAATGGCAGTTCAGTTAATGACATCATCGATCTTACCATGTCCAACAAGGTTCGATTACGTCTCTCGGACACTCCATTCCTCTGTGGCGTTCCGGGAGGTGTAAGCTGTGGAACAATTCCGCAGCTCTTCAGATGTTCGCTAAACTCGTAACTCAAATACTCCCCTCCGCGATCTGATCGCAGAAACTTGATTTTCTTGTTACGATGATTTTCTACTTCATGCTGAAATTCTTTGAACTTTTCAAAGGTTTCAGACTTATGTCTCATCAAATAGATATACCCATATCTACTCAAATCATCCGTGAAGGTAATGAAGTAGAGGAATCCACCGCGTGCAGCTATACTCATTGGACCACATACATCCGTATGTATGATCTCCAATAAGTCAGTCGCCCGTTCTACGTGGCCTGTGAACGGCGTTTTAGTCATTTTACCCATTAGACAAGGCTCGCAAGTGTCAAATGATTCATAATCAAATGACTCCAAAAGTCCATCACAATGGAGTTTCTTCATGCGCTTCTTTCCAATATGACCCAAACGGCAGTGCCACAAATAAGTGGAATTCGAATCGATTATCTTGCGACGTTTAGCGTCAGTGTTATGGATGTGTGTATTACCATCAAGATTCATAATAAATAACCCATTCACAACGGGAGCATGGCCATAAAACATATTATCCATATAAATCGAACAACCATTGTTCTCAGACTTAAACGAATAACCGTCTTGCAACAAACATGATCCAGAAATAATGTTTTTGCTCAAGGCCGGAACATAGTAACAATTACTAAGCTCTAATATAAATCCTGAAGATAAATGTAGAGGTAGGACACCGACGGCGAGCACAGCAACTTTTACTCCGTTCCCGACGCGCATCGTCACCTCATCCTTTGCCAGTCGCTTAGGCCTCTGTAGTTCCTGCATCGAGTTGCAAATATGAGCAACCGATCCGGTATCCAATACCCAAGAATTACATTGCGGACCAGCAAGGAATACATCAATAACATGTATGACACTCATACCTGAGCTGGACTTTCCAGACTTCTTCTTTTCTGCCAGATATTTCTTGCAGTTCCTCTTCCAGTGTCCCTTCTCTTTACAGAAGAAGCACTCAACATCAGAAGTGGCGCCAGTCTTGGACTTCTTAGGCGTGTCAGTCATACTAGCACCCTTGGATTTGCCCTTTTTCTTAGACTTGCCCTTCTTCTTGAAGTTGGTTGTTTTATTCACCATCATCACATGATTGGCGTCCTTCTGGATTCCACTCTCAGCAGTTTTAAGCATAGTGAATAATTCACCCATACTCTTTTCCATCCCATTCATGTTGTAGTTCATGATGAAGCTACTATAGCTCGGAGGGAGGGAAGCAAGAACAAGATCAGTGCCCAACTCTTGGGAGATTGGAAAACCTAGCGCATCCAACCTTTGCGCGTACCCAGACAATCTAAGTACGTGCTGACTCACTGAGCTGCCCTCAGCCATCTTGCATTCAAACAAGGCTTTGGATATCTCATATCTTTCAGTCCTTGCTTGCTTCTGAAACAAAGCTTTCAGCTCCTGGATTAACTCATAAGCAGCCCAATTCTCAAAACGCTTTTGAAGATCAGGTTCCATGGAGGCAAGCATGATACACTGTACTGCAATGGAATCATCGCTCTTAGATTGATAGATACGAGTCTCATCATCCGTAGCGTTAGCGGGGAGTTCACCGAGAGTTTGCGATAGGACATAGTCCTTCTTGGCACTCTTGAGGACAATCCTCACATTACGGTACCAGTCCGTAAAGTTGTTCCCAGATGAATTCAGTTTTTCTTTCTCAAGCAACGCGCATAGTGGAAAGGTGGTTACGGGTGCCATAGATCTACAACTTAAAAACAAATACACTTTAGACATTGTTCATGATTAAAGCAACTCAAATTAACACTTAATTAGAGTAAGCTCCCACTAAAACCAATATCCCTCATAATTGATTATTAGTGATTCAAGATCCACGACTCACTTACTCCACCATTGATGTGACATCACTGATGATGGAATAACGAGACCGGTAGGTCAACATGCCAATCATATCCCATATGACTCTTGTTCATCTTTCGATGGGTGTGTTCCGAGCCCAAGACGATCTTGCAAAGCTCGTCAAGACAACCGAGTGCTCTGCTGCGCGAACGGTTCGCGCCCGCCTCATATATGTCAAACCTATCGTACCCATGTGACATGGCGCACCTCAGAATGGCAAATACTCCAGACGGTGCTACACTTGGAAGAACACTAACTACTTTGATATTTGTGTGAGGGATCACCCTATTTAACAACGTCTACCACGCATCAAACAAGGTGCATAAAAGGGATTAACATCACATGCAATTAAATTATTGTGATATGGTATAGCCCCTTTTGTTGAAGAAGACTTCTTCAACATCTTTTGGCGGAGAACTCCTTCTTCGCGTACGACGTAGCGTCGAGGTCCATCGATGTAAGATTGTCACCACCATGTCCTTGCAATTACAACTATTTGCTATCACATAGCTAATAAAATAAATGCATTACATGGCTTTCTAGTTGACGCGTAGGTCAATATAATAAATAATGACAATCGTATTGGCTCCTGCCGATTGCCGTACTCATGACACGCAGGTCATGACAAAATTAAAATTACAAACACTTTGCATCTCATACAATCACATTGCATCACATAGGCTATACCACATCACATGCATACCCTGCAAAAACAAGTTAGACGCCTCTAACGTTTATGCTACAATACGTGGCTTTATGGCTACGTTGCAAACCGTTTGCTACCTACGTTACCATAAGCATGATTGCTCTTGCAGTTATTTAACTGTCGGGGTGTCTGGAATTGGAGACTCGGAAATCTCGAACCCCATACTAAACTTCGTCATACGCATGACCCCCGTGTAGATCACATCTACAAGCCCGCTCATTGCAAATTTATCTTTCTCAACTAAAGTGAAACCAAAGTCATCCTTAGCATGTCTCGATCCGAAGATCGTAAGGTTCGCCGGACCTCTGAAAATTTCACGATGCCGCCGAGATCAAAATTTTGCAATGAGAGGGAAACAACAAGAAAATCTGGTGGTAGATCTCATCTAACACCCCGCACATCATATGTGCAATGCCGCATATCACATATGCTCTAGTCGTACCTACAACTACGCATAGAACCGCTCTGATACCACTGTTGGGGAACGCGCTACGCAAAACAAAATTTTTCCGCGCACGAACCAAACCAAGAAACACTATCGAGGTGTAGGTAACGATATCATACCTTCGACGATCACGTCAATGCAGCGGAGAAGTTGACCGATGTCGATGAAGTCCGCAGACTCCCGCAGCTAGGTTATACCTCCCAGCCGCGAGAGCGATCTCCTCGTGAATAGTTCGCCCGATCAAACGCCGAAGTATACGACGTCTCCGAGGTATCCACGCGTACCGGATCAGCGACACCGCGGTAATGTGTGGACCAGCACACAAGAACAGCGGGGATCTACGAGAAGGAGAAGCAGCAGCGCGCCGGCAGCTGTACTAGATCCAATCTAGAAGAGAGAGAAAAAGAAGGCTGTGGCCAATCTAGAGATGGCCGGCCTAGGGTTTAGTCCAAGGGACTAGGGCTGCCTCTGGGGCTGCTTGGGATACCCTTTGAGGTGCCCTGCCCCTCTATTTATAGGGGTTGGGGCAGCTCTCCCTAGGCAGGTGGAGTCCTACTCCAGCAGGGACACCCTGTTGGAGTTGGAGTCCAACTCCACTAGAACCTTCTAGAACCTTCTAGAATTTCTAGAACCTTCCAGAACCTTCTAGAATTTCTAGAACCTTCCAGAACCTTCTAGAACCTTCCAGAACCTTCTAGAACCTTCCAATACTTTTCGGAACACTTCCGGACATCACCGGAACCATCCGGGACCTCCCGGAACACTTTCGAGATCATCCGAAACACTTTCGGAACCCTTCTCTCTCGTTCTCCATAAATCGTAGCATTCCTAAATGTCGCTAAAACGTTAAGCGTGTGACCCTATAGGTTCGAGTATATGTGGACATGTCCGGAATACATTCCGGTCAATAATCGTCAGCGGGATCTGGACACCCATAACGACTCCCACATATCATCGAAGATCTTTATCGAGCAAACCTTGTATTGTCGCATACAATTCCTTTTGCCTCACGATACATTACACAACCCGAGGCGAGACTTTGACGGTATCCCTGTGATCAACTCCTTGATCACCATACCTAGTTATCCTCGTTACCGGTTTGTACTCTTTTCTCGTTTCCGTATTCCGGTATCCCCGTGACTAACCTTTTAGTCACAATACCTGGCCAGGCGATGCTGGACACCGTAATACCGAGTGGGCCCAGAGTGTATCTCTCCATCGCCGGATGGGCAAATCCCAGTCTTGACATATCTAGAACCACGATATACTTTTCTGGTGTACCTGGAAGTCACCTTTATAATTACCCAGTTACGGCGTAACGTTTGATGACCCCAAAGCAACCATCCGGTATCCGGGTCTATGATATTCTCATGGTCTAAGGACGCAAGTAAACGTTAACACATCATGAGAAGATACTGACAACATATTGACGAAGTGATCTCGCAGTATCTCATAAGGGGTCTATCCAACACCATTGTTACCCTAACAATGTGTTCCCATTATTGCCGGCATCCTTGTTACATTAACAATGCCCATGATCAGGAAAACAAGATCATCAACAATACATGAGCTAGTCCAGAGGCCTGACTAGGGATCTGAATGGTGTTTATTATTCCACACATGCAATTAGGTTTTCCTCTGAATCTCATATTCAAGAACCAATGCAATTTTAGCATAGAACATAAACTTAATCATGAACATGAAAATAGAATAATAACAACTTTATTATTGCCTCTAGGGCATATTTCCAACACTTCAGTCATCCATTAACAGGGGGTAGTTCATTTGACAAATGCACAAATCAAATCGTGACCTACCATGTAGCTGAGCAGCGAACTCAAAACACGAAGCATACTGGTGACCCGTTAGCAAGTGAGAAGTTACTTAGTAGCTAATGTTTTTAAGCATTTTAGGACACTGTTCTAATAATCTGCAATAAAGATTAATCTTTTTTCCTTATTAAGAGTGAGTCACATTGACTACGGTTTTAGTTAACAAGGTATGCCATGAACAGTTAAGACATTCCAAGTTAACGTAAAATTATTTCCTCTACCGAGAAGAAGATAGGAAATGCTAATGCTGTTTTAACCGGTAGAAACTCATACGAATGTTAACAACCTCCTAACATATGTATACTAGAGAATCTAGCTTAACAGCCAATTTAAAATAGTTAGTGTCATAATTGCCTAACGGCCGAGAAAGAATCGCGGCCCATGTTTTCACCTACGACAACGAATCAATCAAATGAGCCCTAACCCTAATTATAGAGCTGAAACCTTTCCCCCCTAGTTGCATGTCTTATTCCATGCATGCATCCATATTTTAGATCCATCCATGATTAAAGCTATATCATAACTAAACAAAACCCAAAATCTAGAATGAACACCCACCCATTCATGTACTTGTGTACTTTATCTTAATCCACCGTAGTTGCATCCATGTCAACTGCATCCATGCATCTGCGTCAGTTTCAAATTAGTTTCTTAGGGTTGCTTTTTCCTTTTTAGAGGTCGTTTGCTTCTTACTGGTGTTTCAAGTATACTGGAGTTCTCCCGTAAGATCAGGAATACTACAACCAAGGCAAGCAGAGCTTGTTGCATCCCTATTATGTGTTCAGTACTTGCTTATTCTATCCATGTATTGATGTTTCTATCATCATTCGTAGTTGTCGTTAATTTTGATTAAACTAGCATGTTAGGATGTGTTGTATTGTGTGCCTAGCGATGGTTGGAATTAATCGATGAGCTAAATATTTGAACCTAAGGTGAGATGTGAGAGCCGAAGGAAAAAGGGTCAGCTGGATAAAGTTGGTATCACTGGAGGAGCTTGGTGCGACCAGGTGAATGGGTGTATTGTCGCGATACCAACCTTGAGGTAACTCCAGCGTGGCTACTTCCCTTGTCACCATGTGGACGTTGCCGAGATCAACGCTAGGGTATGTCGAGCCTAAGGCCACTTGGAGCTTTGCAACCTCCAAGGGATAATGCTCTCGAATACCGCTAGTGGTTGTATCGTCGGAACGGTCCGAGAGATTGAATGAACTATGTGTTGATGATTGAGATTGGGATTAATCTAGGGGCTGAACCCTAAGTGATTGAAAATGATGCAAGTAAACGTGTTAGTAATTGATGTTGATTGGTTGGTTGCCTGAGTAGTATATTGATTAGTTGTCCTCCCTCCATGTTAATTATGCTTTGTTTTCATAATTAAGTATATTGTTACTCTGAGAAGCATTCATGTTTAATTGTTGTTGCACTAGTATGAGTAGGACATTTAATCAAGCACGGATAAGTCTTGCGAGTACATTCGTACTCACCCAGGTTATCCCTGGAGCTTGCAGGTGAGCCGGTGGTCGAAGAGTTTTTCGACGAGGTTTGACGTGTCTGGTTTCCTCGGTTGTGTTCGATGTATGGGATAGTTAGCGTTTGTTCAGCGATCACTATGTCGCTGTGGGACTATTATTTTGCTTCCGCTGTTGTTAATTTTCTCCGTACTCGGATATGTTTCCGGTGTTAACCGTCTGATGTAATATGAAGTCCCTTCGTGGACTGTTATTATTAATATCGTAATGTAGAGCTTTGTGACGATATCCGAGTTGTTAATCCGGGCTGCCCCTGCACAATGCGTGAATGATATGAAGTGTATGGGTATGTCGTGAAAGATCGAGGCCGTACCAGTTTCTACTAAGTCGAGCAGGAGTTGGTTGAGTGACCCGCTGGCTGAGATGCTGTGCCGGCCAGGCAGGGTGTGGGCGTTCTACCGGGCTTTCGAGCGACCCACTAGCTTCCGAGCTAGGTTAGGGTGTGGGTGGAATTGCCGGGCTCCTCCGACCTTGCTTGTCGTGGTAGGATTCGGGAACGACTCTGACTTTTCACCGGATTATGGAATCGTATGGGGTTTTGGGAAGATTGGTCGCTTCCGGCCGGCTCGCACCTGGCGGGTGCCGGATCGTTCTACCTTGGTGCGTACGGCGCAGGTACCGTGCCACCGGGCGGACGAGTCCTTCGGTCCTTGGCGACTTCGCGTTCCCCTAACCGTATGCAATTCCGGGTCCGTGACAGTTGTCTCGGCGGAGAATATGCGTAATCTCGAGTCCGTCAAATTTGGCTTCAAGCTTGCGTACCTCCTGGCAATAAGCTTCCATGGTAGGGTCGCGGCATGACCATTCCTTCATGACCTACCGAACCACCAGTTCGGAGTCCCCCCAGCGAGAAGTCGGCGAATCCCGAGTGACGTGGCGATGCGCAGTCCGTGCAGCAAAGCCTTATACTCGGCGACGTTGTTGGATGCTGGGAAGTGAATTTGGAGCACGTACTTGAAGCGTTCCCCTTTCGGAGAAATGAGTACGATGCCAACCCCCGCGCCCTAGAGCATCAGCGAACCATCGAAGTAAAGAGTCCAGTGTTCGAGGTCGATGACAGAGGGCGGGGATTGGATTTCAGTCCACTCAGCCACAAAGTCAGCCAGAGCCTGAGACTTGATAGCCATGGGGGGTATAAATTATGTCGAATGCAAGCAACTCCATTGCCCACTTGGCGATCTATCCTGTGGCGTCTCGATTGTTGATGACGTCGGCGATCGGGAAAGAGCTGGCCACCGAGATCAGATGCCCTTGGAAGTAGTGAACCAGCTTTCGAGACGTGACGAATACCGCATAAATGATCTTTTGGATCTGCGGGTAACATGTCTTGGACTCAGAAAGCACTTCACTGATGAAGTAGACTGGTCGTTGAACCTTTTGGATGTGGCCCAGCTCAGATCGTTCCACAACCAGGACCGTACTGACCACCTGAGTGGTTGCTGCGATGTAGAGTATCAGCGGCTCATTAGGCATTGGCGGGGCTAATACCGGGGTGGTGGTCAGCAACCTTTTCAAGCCATCCAGGGCTTCTTGAGCCTCAGGGGTCCAGGTGAAGTTATCGGACTTCTTCATGAGCTTGTAGAGGGGCAAGGCTCTTTCGCCGAGTTGAGAGATGAATCGGCTAAGAGCTGCCACGTAGCCAGTAAGTCTCTGTACATCCTTGAGGCTTCTTGGAGGCCCGATTTTAATGATGGCGTCGATTTTCTCCGGGTTAGCCTCGATCCCTCGTTTGGAAACAATGAATCCGAGTAGCTTTCCCGAAGGAACAACGAAGACGCATTTCTCCGGGTTGAGCTTCATACTGAATCGCCTGAGGCTAGCAAAAGTTTCTACCAGGTCGATCAGGAGATCCTCTTTCTTTTCTGACTTTATCACCACGTCGTCCACATAGGCCTGTACGTTCCTACCAATTTGCCCCTGGAGGCTGCGCTGTATGCACCGTTGGAACGTAGTGCCGGCATTTTTTAGGCCGAACGGCATGGACATGTAGCAGAAGGCCCCGAACGGTGTGATGAACGAGGTCTTGATTTGGTCCTCCTCTTTCATCTTGATCTGATGGTAGCCCGAGTAGGCGTCGAGGAAGCACAAAATTTCGCAACCGGCCGTGGAATCAATCACTTGGTCGATGCGAGACAAAGTGAAAGGATCTTTGGGACATGCCTTGTTAAGGCTAATATAATCAACGCACATCCTCCATTTTCCATTCTTTTTGCAAACAAGAACTGGGTTCGCTAACCAGTCGGGATGATACACTTCTTTTATAAAACCAGCCGATAAGAGCTTGGCTATCTCTTCTCCTATTGCTACTCTTCTATCCTCAGCAAAATGGCGTAAGCACTGTTTCGATCGGCTTGGCATCCGGCCGAACGTTCAGAGAGTACTCGGCAGCCTCCCGCGGAACTCCTGGCTTGTCGGAAGACGTCCATGCGAAGACATCCCAGTTGTCGTGGAGAAAGCTGACGAGCGTGCTTTCCTATTTGTCGCTGAGCACAGTCCCGATCTGCGTCGTCTTGGATGAGTCTTCCGGGTCGAGCTGGATCGCCTTGGTGTCCTTCGCCGACTGGAATGACGTCGATGCTGAAGCTTTCTTTGTCGGGGTGCTTCCTCAGCCGTGGCCGACTTGATGTTGTCAAGCTCGGCTGCAACGACTTGGGCCGCGGCGAGGTTGCAATTCTCCAGATCGCACGCGTAGGCGTGCTGAAAACTGCTCTGCACCGTTATGATCCCGTTGGGATCCGGCATTTTGAGCTTCAGGTAGACGTAGCTCGGGACAGCCATGAACTTGGCATAGTAGGGGCGTCCCAGGATAGCGTGATACGAGCCCGAGAAGTCGATGACCTCAAAGGTGAGGGTCTCGGTCCGGAAGTTTTCGGGGGTGCCGAAACTGACGGGCAGACTGATCTGCCCGAGTGGGCTTGCCATTTTGCCGGGGACAACACCGTGGAAGGGCGCCCCGGTGGGCTTGATGTCCGAGCGGGGAAACTTCATGTCGTCAAGTGTTTTGACGTAGAGGATGTTCAGACCGCTCCCTCCATCCATGAGGACCTTGGTGAGGCGGACGCCGCTGACAATCGGATCCACCAAGGGGAACCTACCCGGATGGGGTATGTAGTCGGGATGGTCCGAGTGGCCAAATGAGATGATGGACTCAGACCATCGGAGGTATTGAGGCACAGTGGGCTCGACTTCGTTAACCTCTCAGCTTGTGATCTTCTGGCGGCATTTGGATTCATAGCCGTCGGGACCACCGAAGATCATCAAGCAAGCGGTCTCTTTCGGGAACTCGTCTCCTTCGCCTGGAGGAGAATCTTTCTTGTCCTGGTTATGGACAGAAGACTTGTTCAAGTTCTTCAGGAGGTTGCAGTCGCGCGTGACGTGGTTTGACTTCGGCCCATGGAAGTGACATGGCCGACTCATCATTTCCTCAAAAGTTGCGTTGCCACACTGAGGATGCCACTGTGGGGACGACTTGGCACGGTCTGCGCCCCTGGGGGACTCGGCAGCCTTGCCCCGTCCCTTGTCGCCCTTGCCTGCGCTGCGGACGGCTTCTTCGCCAGTGGCAAAGTTGTTGGCGATGTCGAAAAGCTCGCGCGTAGTTTGAGGATTTTTACACGTGATCTTGTGGATGAGGTCAGTTGTAACACCCCGATTTTCCAAAACCTGAAAATCAGGGTCAACAAAAACCTTTTTGCTAATAATGCCGATTAGCAATGCATTGGGGTGAAACCTGTCCTGCCAAAACCCTAATATGAACCAACTAGAGTCCCTCATCCCCACCTCTGTTCCCCCTTGACCTCGACCTTGTCGGAACTCCATCCGGCAAGGGATACGAAACCCTGCTCGACATTCCGTCCCTAACCTCGCCTGAAGCCCGGCACAAAGACATTCCGTCTATTCCCTTTTTCTCACAAAAGCCTTGCCACGACAAGAGAACCCTTGCCGCGGCAAACAAACCTCCTGCCGCGACAAGCTAACCTGCCACCAATCCCCCACACCACAGCACCACCCCTGACCAACCTTGCCGCAACAGCCCGGATCACCTTTCCTCCCCCTCTTCTTCTTTGTCTAAGCCGACGCAGACCCTAAACCTCCGACTCTCTCTGTCCCTTCTCCTCTCGAGCATGTATATACATATGCATGCGTATCGGTGCCCTGACCCTAACCACAGTTCATCTGTCGTCGCATGCCACCACCATCCGCATACCACCACGTATAGGCCAACAATAATCCAGTGTATGTGGGCACATACACTCCAGCCCCTAGACCCCTCTCCTCGGTAAAATTCTTCCTACCGCGTGATCAAGAAAATATCTCCGGTGACCTTACCATCTCCCTCATCAGAGTAGATATAAGTCCATGTATATGTATATATACACCCGCACCCCTTTTCTACACCATTACCTTTTATCCTTACCCTGTCACCTTTTTACCGTCTGCACGGTAAAACCCTAAATACCACGTTACCATGTTTATAACCCTTTTCACCGTGTTACCATGTCAGCAAAATATCTATTTCCTATTCACCCCTTCTACCGAATCACCGAATTACAAACTAACCTTCTACCTTTCTACCATGTTACCGGAACTCAAAATATCTTTATCCTATTACCAGATAACCATTCCATTTTTACCATTTACCGTGATAGTCCACACCGTAATCCCTCGCATGTTATCCCTACCTCTACCATCTCAACGGTCCACATATATGCTAAAAATCTCCAGCGTATACATGCTCAAGCACCTTGCCACCTTTTCCTCCCTCCTCAAAATAGATCTCCAGAACTCCCTAATCCTCTCGGCAATCTCCACTATATGAAGGACCATCGCAGGTGCATAAAAGGCCGAGTCCTAACCAGACACACGCATCCTATATGCGTAACTCCGTCCGAACCCAAACCCTAACAACCAACGATGTCCAAGTAGATCCCCTCCCTTCGGGAGTGAGTTCTCAAACCCCTCATGTCTCCACATCTTTTCTTCGAACTCGAAAACCCATCATCTCTTGTGCATCCCCAAAACCCTAATCAGTCCACATACACTTTATATACTCGTCGTCGCCCCAAAACCCTAACCCTAGTGGCAAGCCGTCGATGCTTGTTCCCGGCACTCCCGAGTCAAACCCTAGCTACCCCCATACCCTACCATAGCTTGCCGTCGTCCGAAGCCCTAAAATCCCATCTGTCGATCTAAACCCTAATTAGGTTCCTTTGCATCCAGAATTGAAAAAGTGTTATCATATGTACATTAAATCCTTCAAAATGTCTAGAAAAACACCAGTATATCCTTGAGTATATTCCTCACCACCTTATAAGATAAATTTGGGAAGTCCAATTCAAAAATTTTGAATTGCATCCAAATCCAATTCTGTCCAAATCTTCCATTTGAACTACAACCCCTCTTCCCCCTACTCAGAAAATTCTACAAAATTTACACAAAGCTCATCCTTGTAATCTTATCCCAATTCTGTAAAAACATTGTCACCCCCAGTACAAAAGTTGGCCAGAACAGCCATCGAACACTTGATACACTTCTTTCCTTTTTCCTTGAATTGAGTTCAACCTCCAACTACTTGCTCCCAACTGCCGACCAGTGTAATTGTCATCTGCAAACACTCATCCCATCAGTTGAACCCCCCCAGAATACAATAAGCTCTACAGCCTTCCACGCGAGTGTCATTCCATGCCGGCCCTGACATTGCAATGCCAAGCCATCAAAAGCTTAACTCCAGACCTCAAAGGACCCCCTGGCCTGTTCGATGTCAAACCTTGTCACACCAGATCAGTGGCACGTTTGGACTCCACCGAGCACCTTTGAAGGCCCCAGGCGCGCCCATGCCGCTCAGAGGCTTGCCGGCCGCGCTCTGGCTCAGGCACGCCCCGGCATGCCGACCACCCCGCGTCAACTCCCCTCTGTCGCGTTGAGTAGCCTCTGTCGCCCCCAAGCCAAGTCCACGCTTCGGCCGTCCTTTACCACCCCCGCAGTGCCACGCCGCCCGACACGGTCTCCGGCGAGGTACACCTCCGGGTCCAGCGACCAGCGTTCAGTCTTCGCCCGCGCCTATAAAAGAAGCTTCCCTGAACCCCTCTTCCTCACATCAAGCTTTCTTCTCCCAAGCCTCAGCTTAGACCAGCCCAACTCGAGCTCGAAGCCCCTTCTCCATCTCCAGTACAGACCCCCACCATCGAGCCCCGCTGGAACTCACTGCCATTCTCCTCTAGCAAACGCACAAGCTCCCCAGTAGCAAAAATGGAACCCCCGTAATCTCCCGAACCCAAAGGTGGCGACCGATTGCTCCGAACCCTCCTGAAGCCGCCGTGATTTCTCGCCGTTGATTCTCGCCGGAACCCTGATTTCTCGCCGGAATTCCCTTCCCGTGCGCGCCATCCCCTCTCTCTGTTCTCCCTTCTTCTGACCGGTAGGACCCGCGGTCCCGAAGCGGTACGCCGCCCTCCCTGCCTCTGCCAGCGGGCCCGAGCGGCAACCAGGCCCCGCTGTCAGGATTAGTGAAGCCGGCACCGAATTCCTATTCCACGTCACCCCCTCCTGTTCATCTAAATCAGCCAGTTCTTCTCTCCTCTGTTCCAACACAGCCATTCGTTCTGGTTCAGCAGATTCACCCAGATCCAGTCCGAATCTCAGAAAACTCCCCAAATAAAAGTTGTTCAGAAATTCATTTCCCAGCTTTTTCATATAGGACACTTTTCGAAAATCTCTTTGGTTCTCTCGGTACAGCCCAGTCCAGTACACATATCAAATTTCAAATAGGTTTTTGAATTTCTTTTTGGAGTAGGTGTTAGCTCTAGGGTTTTCCAGCATGCAATCATGAGCATTTTAGAGCCTTTGCACGAGTTACATGCGGATACACTCATGTTGCATATTCCGAAAGATTGGAGCGCATGTTAAAACCTAGAAACCCTAGTACCGGTCTCGTGCATGTGTATAGTTAGATGTCCATCCATGGATGCCACCTTCCTGTTAAATATTCAAGTTTTTGTTAAAGTCCAGAACATGCACAAGTAGGTTATCACCCACAGGATTGCATGGTTGCAAAGGGAAAGTCGTAGTCATAGCAAAACCCTAGATCATCATGCATACATGTGTAGTGTTATACGTTTAAACCGAGTGACAAGATGTTCCATTCCAAGTGTCCAATGGGTTAGAGCCCAAATGTTGTCATATATCTTGGTAGTCCAATTATCCACATGATGCATGATTTCCAAAACCCTAGGAGCAAGAGCTCATCCTCGAAACCCTAGAAACCCCAGTTGTCATTCCATGCATATATATAAGTTTCCATTAGTGTTAGCTCTACCATGTTAAAACCTAAAAACCCTAGTTCATAAAACCCCCGCATAAATATATAGGAGCATCAGTCCCCTCTGTCGTCATCGTGGTCCCACAAGCATGGCATGAGCCTTAATTTATTTTCTCTCGATGTCTCGTGTTGCTTGGTTCTTATTGGCGTTATTTTCGAAACGTGTAGTTATCGGTGTGAGGTATGCGCGTCGGAAGGAATCCGAAGCATCTCCGCGTCCGGAACCGAGGCAATACCTGCCAGGCAAGCGCTCTACCCTTGATCATGTTGTGACCCAGATTTACGAAATGTATTTTGATTTCGAAACTTGCATGCTATACCTCTATTACCGCTATTTTATGTAGTATAGTTATACCGATGATTAGAAAACCCTAGTCCGACCCTGAATCCCTTGTAACCCTAGGAACTATGTATTCCGGAAGTCTACCGGAAACCTAGAGTAGTGTATATATATATAATTACGCTTAGCCCTGCAGTAGTAAAATAAGGTTTTCCGTAAAAGTTAGGGATGAAATACTCATGTATTTCCTGGGGTGATTACCCCTTAACGGACCGTCGTGTCCGGTGGTGAATGAAGGTAGTATATCCATGGGTTGGGATATTTACCGTGAAATGGTTCTGTGGAACCGAGCTAAAAAGGGAGAAGGTTTTGATCCGGGTTGGTAATGAAGGGTGTTTGTAGGGAGATGTTAAAGAGCGAGGTAAGGCCCGTCGTGGTTCTCGCTGCCCGTTATCGAGAGTGGTGTGGAGTCCTTCTCGGATCACCTAAGGACCTGTCTTAAGTGCCGTTTGGCCAAGTCTTACCGTACGACCACATGTCCTTTGTGGGAAGGACTTGATCTAGTAGCCGACCTGGACTAGCATGAACCCGTGGGCAGTTAGTAGAGTGCAGATGGGGTGGGTTTAACCCCTGTAGAGAATAGACCCGTGGTTTTAACGAGGTATTATTCGCCACAGAGTTGGAACACCAACCTCCTTGTAGCGATGATACTGACTCAAGCTAGGTGTGGGACATGTCCTTCTGACGGGTTCATGGCTGGGTTCACAGCGGTGAAGAGTCTCGTTGTACAAGCTCTGGACACATGCGTGCGCAGCATGCCCAGGGGGAACTACATCGTGTGGGAAAAGCCGTACAACCTCTGCAGAGTGTTAAAAACTATTCGAATAGCCGCGTCCGCGGTCATGGACGAACTTGGTCGGGCCACACTAAAGTAGTTTTGGCTCTCTGAGCCCCCAAAAAGGATTTCTGGGTTATGGGTTTAAGGACGCGAACCGTCGTGTTCGCAGGGCAGTTTGCCAAATTCCCGTCGTATCGGGAGGTGTGAAGTCGGGTTTTCCCGTAGCTACGGGCAAACCCTAGAATCCCCGTAAGTACGAGGTGAGCGTCGTCTACCTGAGGAACCGGGTGATTGGGAACCCCGTAAGTACGAGGCGAGCTGCGTCTCCCTGTGGAACCGGGTAAGTACCGTGCTGTACCGTAGTAACGGTAAGCACAAAAGTAAATTCCCCGTTGCAACGGGCGAGTGTTTTGAGCAATACCTTATCTCGCCGCGTCGAGATGTTTTTGATAAAATTGCTTTTACATCTATGTACTTATTTCCAATGCAAACTTACTTTCTCGCACAACATGAAACTTAGGATAGAGCCTTATTATTGTTAAATTCCGAGCATGTTCATATCCGTATTAAACTCCCCGGCGGAGTGCTTGCGAGTACATTCAATGTACTCACCTGGCTTGTTATGTGGCCAGACGAAGAGAAGGAATACCAGTCTAGCGATAGTGACAGCGACTTCGAGGCGTAGGGTTTCTCCCCAGTCTGTTGCCTGTAGTTCGGCATATAGATGGGCTATCCACCGTATTTTATTCCGCTGCTGTTTAATTCGGCCAATAGGCCTGATTTGTAAGATCTAAAGACCAAGTATGGTCGATGTCTGTAATAAACGATGTATGGCATGGTTATGTTATCAAGTACTTGTGTGTATCGACTACTGATCCAGGGATCGATACAGTGAAAACAAGGGTTTATCCGGCCTTAAAACCGGGTAGTCCACATCAGTGCTGCAGACACCTTTAGAGAAGGCGGTGATGACATCTCCTTCTCGGACCTCAGGCAGATAGTTCTTCTTCTTGAAGAAGCGTTGGATGTATTCTCTGAGAGTTTCACCCTCTTCTTGGGTACAACTGTGGAGATCCCACGCGTTCCTGGGTCTGTTGTAAGTACCCTGGAAGTTGTTGACGAAGAGGGTCTCAAGGTCGGCCCAGGATTGGATGCAACCTTGAGGCAAGCTGGTAAGCCAGGCTCGAGCCGAGTCAGCTAAAAACAGAGGCAGGTAATGGATCACGACGTAATCGTCGCCACCACTGGTCCTGCAGGCAGCATGGTAGTCGGCCAGCCAGATGTCTGGTCGAGTTTCTCCTGTATACTTGTCGATCCTGGTAACTCGAAACCGTGACGGAAAGACGGCATCACAGATGCGGGGTCCGAATGTCTTTGGGCCTACATAGGCCATGCCGAAAGGGGCTCGAGATCATAACGACTGCCGTGATTGTCCCTCCCTGCGTCTCGGTGGGTGTCACGTCTATCATTCAGGATATCCCGCGCGTCGTGGTCCCTCCCGAGCTGATCGCGTGCTGATCTGGCAGGGGGCACATCTCTGTCCGCACCTCGTCAGGCGCGGACTCTTGCAAGAATAGTTCCCCGCACGTCACGATTCGGTCCGAGTCAGTTGTGGACCATCTCGACAGAGTGATGGCGCTTGGGGTCGGCGTGATGACGCGCGGTGACTTGTGATGGATTCCTCGGAGGGGAAGCTTGCCGACTCCTAGCGCTCGCCGAGGAACCTGCACGGTTTTTCGGAGATCTCGGCTTGCTGGAGGGCTGCTTCTTCCACCAGGATCTGGAGCTTTCGAAGTTCGTCGTGGCCTGGGGTGCCCTCAGGGATGAATGGCACGTGCTGCCACCGAGGCCGTGACGATGTTGTGACTAGGGAGCAGAAAGATCAGGACGCCGTCCCTTTCACGCATGCGGAGCGTATCGTGAACCTGGTGCCCACAACCCCGCATGTCGCCATAACACTCCTTTTCTTCATGCTGGTGGACCAGCGCGGCTTGCTGCTCGGCCAGTTTCTGCCTCCTGGGCACGGAGGCAAAGCCAAGTGACAGTTAGCTGCTCAGGAGTTTGGTCTTCGATGGGAATAGGCTGGTTGTCGTTGTTAGGCAACATACCCAGATTTGCCATGAAAACCTCCCGAGACGGGTGGTGGCTTCCCGAGCTCTCGAAATCGTCTGAGTCATACTCGAGGACGGGTAAGAGAGAGTCGAGATCCCCAACTAGTTGGGACCTCCGCCCGACAAGTGGGTAAACTCGCTCAGCGGTAGATCCGACTTTCGGAGTAACCTCGTCCCTAGGGAGAGGATCCGAAGGTGCGGACTCGCTGACGAGTCCGAGTGAGTTTGTTGAGGACTCCTTCGTCGACCAGCAAGGTGCCGAGTCACAAAGGTGAAGCTTACTGATCTGGTCAGTGATGAAGTCCAACTTTCCAAATCAGAAAAGCTGGCCTGGATCGGGGATAGCATTCGCAAAGGCAGACCGCATGACGGCGCTCGGGACGAAGCTGTCATTGCTGATGAAGAAACCCATCTGGATCTAGCAGATGAATCTATGCGCGCTCCCCTACCTGGCGCGCCAACTATCGGTGTTCTGGTCTGGCAATAATGATTATGGGGTTGCACAAGCACAGAAGATCTAGATAGGTGCACACGGGAGACAGTATTTAGACAGGTTCAGGCCCTCGAGGAGAGGTAATACCCTACATCCTGTGTTTCCACTACTGCAAGGACGCCTACTACTGACGGGCAGTATACCCCCTCTACTGACGGGCAGGGGGCCCGTCACCCTGGGAATGTCAGTGGAGGGGTGGCCTCCACTGACGGGCGTGGAGCCCGTCAGTAGTATACATAACTACTGACGGGCGCAACAGGCCCATCAGCGGAAACCCCTCCAGGATTGGCCGGCGTGGTATCACCACTGGCGGGCAGCTGTTTGGTGCCCGTCAGTGATGCCTAGCCTTCACTGATGGGCATTTTGTAACCACCCGTCAGTAGTGTTGCCATGGTGCATTTTTCTTTCAGCGCCAATTTCACATAATATATTCACAAATTTCACAAATAAATTCACAAATATTCACAAATTTCACAAATTTCACAAATATTCACACATATTCACAAATATTCACAAATTTCACATAACCATTAATCACAGGTATGAAAGAACACAAGTATTTACATAATAAAGTTGTTAAGTTTATAAAGAACATAGTGCCAACTGTTCGTCAGTTTCGGAAACAAGGAATCTTCAATGCCCGCTTAAGTTTGGCTTCGGAAATTGGGGGCCGGAGTAGAATTCACCCATTGGATTGATGACTTCAAGGTTGATGACTTTGGCGAAGATTCTTTGGATGCGGGCAAAGTCCTGACGCCAGTCGTACAAGCTACTTCCCAGCTCAGACCAAGCCTTCAGTTCTTTCATATCTTTCCAGTGCTTGTTCTTTCTCCGGACCCAGCAGTCCATTTGGGCACAGGTGTAGTACTGACGCTATTTTCTGGCTGGTTTTGGAAGGGAATTTGTAATGGTGTACCATTTTTGTCGCTTTTGAAGGTATTTTACTATGTCCCGTGAACTTGGCTTTGAAAAATGCAGTATCCAAGATACGAGTGATATTGCAGAAGTCAAATCTCTTGGTCCCGTCGGAGTCAAAGTAAAATGCCTTGGCCCAAATTAGAACGATCACAATGAGGACCCAGTGGTCGCTGCGTAAATGTGAACAAATGGACGTTAGCAGGCGGAGATATGTGCGAAAGTAACAAAAAAATTCCCACGGTGCTAAGTTAAAGGACTTACGGAGGGTTGTAGGGGGCTAGTATGTAGTCCTGATCCTTATGAACGATGAATGCACGCGCAAGGTATTCTTCCAGAAAGACTCAACCGTCCTGGGTCGCAACATAGCCTTCGTTCATGCATATCGGATCGATTATGCCAATATTGGAGTCGCATAGACGTCTGCACTTTTGGGCTTGGTAGAGAGCCCATAGCCTGATCATCGTGGTATCGAGGCTATAGAGGTTGTACATGTTGAAGAGGTCTTCAAAGTTGATGTCGAAGGTGTTCTGGTCGTTCTCCATGAAGAAATTGTAATCTCTTGGCACCTTAAGCTTTCAATATTGGCAAAATGTTCCCAGATCTCTGGACATCTTTACGTAATCTTCATGCAGCGCCTTCATGTCCTCCGAAATATTCTCCAACTCATCCTGCGGGAGCAAGTCTTCACCTGGAAGGAAAACATCTCGCTAGAGACCCATGCTCCGTGTAGATATTTTAGACGATGATGCCGAGAAGGTTAAGGATTTCTTCATCTGCTTTTGCTCCTTTCTTTCCTTCTTGCCGGTGCCGGCCAGTCTCTTCTTGCTTTTCTTCCTCCTGTGTAGCGGCTTAGGACTCTTGCCTGCCACCATCGCTGCTTCCAATGTTTCGGCAAGTGTGGTGGGAGAGAAAATCTTCCCTCTGGGTTGATCCAGCGGGTCGCCTTGAGCCTCCGAGCGCCTCTCTGGTGGATCGTTCATGGGTTCCTCCCGCGCCTCCGGGGACTGCAACACCGGCTCCATGTGCTGATCCCCGACAAGATGGTCTTCAAGGTCTTTAAATGTCGGAGTTGTTTGGCTGAGGCCCAAGGGAGATCGTCTAACTGATGGACAGGGGTTGTTGGACGAGGGGGCCATGCGAGGAGATGGGGCCGTGCGAGGAGAGGCCGCCGCAACTAAAATAATTTAGCTCTTCGGCCACTGGATGAAGTAGTTCTTGCACTGCCCTAGCCTTGTCAGTTCCTCTTCAGGTGGGACGGGGACTAACACGTCACTGTAGTCGTTGAGGACGACGTCCACCTGCACCTTCGCATGGTGCTCCCGCATAGGAACACAGTGCAGGATTGCCCCCTCCGGCGTCGGGAAAACCTGGCCGTGCGCAACCTTCACCTTCATGCCAGGAATCTACACCGTGAGTGTGCATCTAGTGGCTTCCTGCGAAACATAGGAAAGATGTGCCATCCTCACTGCAGTCAGGACAATGAAATCATGATTTACTGTAATGACTCGTTTTAGCGGATGAAACATACGGTGATGCTGTCGATTTGATTTAGCGAGTCGGGTCGGCCTTCCGAGGCGGATGCGCAGCTACTCCACCCAGACGGCTGGATATCGAGGAGCATGGTCGGACCGCCTTGCGCTATGAGCACTTGCATACGTACCCACGTCTGCTCGGCAATCTCCCGCATTTGCTCATGCAAATTCTGCATGTACTCCTGGCTGTCTCACCTTGGGCGGCGGCGACCCTCGGGGTTTCGGGAAAACACTTTATCCCACTTAACGCCATCCCCAACGCCTACTACACGGCCCTGATGCTCCGGTTTCTATCGAGCCTTCGCCAGATCATCGTTCCACCTCGGGAAGCTCATGACGGAGTCCTGTGAGCTTCCAAGCTGCTGGCTCAGCTCTGTCTGCAAGTTATATTACCTGATGAGAAGATAGCGTATTTGGATGCAACGTAACTAAGTAAGAAAAGACACTGAGTTGAGATGTTACCAGCCGGTTGGCCACCTCCTGGAGTTCCTCAGATTCTATAATTGGTGACCCCGTCACAGGGTCAGAGCTTGTGTACGCCCTCATGTACTCCCTGGCGCGTGGCTCCCTGAGATGCACGAAAGGAGGCGCTTTCCCAGCTGCGGCTAGTTTAGCGTCCTCTATGGCCCACTTTGGCCTCTTCCCTAGGTATCCACGGCTGTCGACCTTGTGGTTTAACTTGTTCTTGGAGTGAAGCTCCTTCCCCCAGCGACTCTTCTCCTAGAATTCTAGACTCTTTATTTGAGCAACGAATTGCTCCCAGTCTTCCTTTTGTATCTTCGTCCATCTTTTACTAATTTTTGTATCCCAGTCGTCGTCCACGACTTTCTGTGTGTCGTATCACCAAGTCTTCAGAGCCCTAGCCATGATGCGAAGGGCTTGCGCTTGGACTCTGTCCTTGTCAGCGGCAGGAATCTGGTACTTGTCCCATAGTTTCCTCAATAGAGCATCTCGGGTCGACTCAGACAACTGGCTGAACTCTTTGCATGTGATCTTCACTTGTTCGTAGACTATGCACCCGCAGGCATTGCTGAAGGTCTGGGCGGCCTTCTGTGGACTCGCTGGAACATCTTTGACGTCGTCGATTTGAGTGACGATATACGTCTTGTCCGGCAACTGGTTGCCTCTTCTCCTTGTCTGAGACCTGGTCGGGGCCGAAGGCGCTACTTCCTCCTCGGGTGCCACGTCCTCTTCAGAACCTGACTCGGAGCCAGAGTCACCGCTGGAGGAGCTGGAGTCCGAGGCAGGTTGCTCTTGGCCAGCTGTGACGGCCGCCTCGGGGGCATGTTCTTCGGCCGGCTCGGGGGCAGGTTCCTTGGCCGTCTCGGAGGCAGCTTGCTTGGGTGCCTCCAGGGTCAGGGTGTCGATCGGTGCCACCACATCGAGGGGGGCCATGCTAGCATCAACGGGCTCTAGTTCTCGGGTCGGCGACACAGCGGGAGTAGTACTGGCGGCCATTTGAGAACTGAGATGAATTCTTTGTGCTCTGTATTGATCTTAATCAGCAAGTATTGATCTTATCCTAAACACAGCAATCCCATTGATTAGACATTTACTTAGATAACGGAAGAGTTTATTTCCTTGATACCATATCAGAACAATGCAAACACAAAGAGTATCTCCCAACACTTGTTAGGTATATACAACAATTCCAATATATCTACACTAAAATTTCAGCATTCTCAATCTCAGCATATGATATACAAATATCTCAAGTTTACAAAACTAATGGAGATCATGGAGAGCTACTATGCCTTTATTCCTTCAAAACTAATGTAACTCAAATAAAAGGAAGCAAACACTACTCAGCACTTCAAAATTGTTATTGGACTAGCTAGAAACTATACCCCGGTTTAATATATTAGAAACGACACCGAAATTACATTCTATTAGCTTCATTACAAAATTCATATGCTCAACGACGTTGAACAATTTAACACGCACAATACTTCTACGCTTGAAGTCGAGCACATCATCTTCTAGGTGGCCACATGGCAAATTACATCAAGTCTTCACAAGAGCTTCAAGCATTAGACCAACACGTGGATATGCCTTTCTATTGTCTTCTCAAGTTGGAGGTCTTGCACCAGAGAGCAAAAGTGCACGTTTTGTTAGACAGGTATGTCGAAATCCTTATGTTTGTATTCCGTACTTTGTCTTCCTTGGAAACCACCTGATTAATACTTGCAAGATGCAGACTCTGCTCCATATTTTCTCCTTCTAAAATCTAGCTAGACTGGCATAACCTGATCCTTTAGAGAATTTAATTTGTATTTAGCTTTATGTATACATACATAGCATTGAAGCATGACATTTTGCATAGAAAACAAACATCACACTAACATTTTTGGTTTTCTTTTTATATTGACGATCAAAGCTAAAACTGTGTGACTATTATAGACTCCTCGTTATTCCATATGTGACACAGAAAGAATATTTAGTAGTAGACTAGATGGATTAAGCATAAGTGCCTTTCAAGAGCGCTTTAGCAATTCAAAAGGAATGCAAGTCCGAAAATATTTGGCGAAGAAAAGTGAGAAAAAAATGTAGGTAGATTAATGTTTGTGCTTTGCTTAAGACATAGAGGAAAATGTTCGGATGACACTAACAAGACACTACCTTGAGGGCGCGGAGGGGGCGGCGGGGCCGGAGGGGGCGCCGGGGCCGGAGGGGCGGCGGCGGGGGCCTTGGGGCCGGAGGGCGTGCAGGGGCCGGCGGGGCCGGAGGGGGCGCCAAAGGGGGCGCCGGGGCCAGAGGGGCCGGCGGCGGGGGCCTTGGGGCCGGAGGGCGCGGAGGGGTCGGCGGGGTCGGCGGGGCCGGAGGGGGCGCCGGAGGGGGCAACGGGGCTGGAGGGGGGCTACGGCGGGGGCCGGAGGGGGCGGCGGGGGCGTCGGGGCCAGCGGCGGGGGGCGGCGGAGCAGCCTGGCGGCGTCGGGGAGGGGAACCGTCTCGCTGCTGGTTCGAATGAACGTGCGGGACTTGGCGAAATTTTCGCCAAGCCCCGCGCGCGGCTTTTATACCAAGTATCTTACCACTGACGGGCGCCTCATAAAAGCCCGTCAGTGGAGGCTCATCAGTCAGAGGGGGACTTTCCACTGACGGGCATCTCATAAACGCCCGTCAATGGAGGTCTGTAGCGCAGGTGGTTAGGGATACTTACCACCTGACGGGCCCATGGTTTCCGCCCGTCAGTGGAGGTCGGTTGCGTTAGGGTTAGGGATACTTACCACTGACGGGCCCATGGTTTCCGCCCGTCAGTGGAGGTCGGTTGCGTTAGGGTCAAGGTGCTTACCACTGACGGGCTTCTGTTTCGCGACCGTCAGTGGAGGTTTGGTTTTTTTTGGGTTTTAGCTTTTTTTGTATATATTCTTGGTTTTATTCTTGGCATATTGTATATATTGTTTTGGCTTATTGATTCATCAGTTCCTTTCTTTATTTAAATGTGATTATGTGCAAAGATAGTAAAGTTACTAACGAATACCATACCATTAATTTTTTTTCATACCACTCATATGTCTAACATACATACGTACACACATACGATACACACAATAGGATACACATGGCTAGGTTTCGTCGTCTTTGACAATCTTCTCATGAATAGTGATCTTCTTGGTGGTATACGTTAGTCCTTCGGCGTGACTGCGTCTTATGTATGGCTCAGCATCCTTAGTAGCTTTACTCCTTTTGGTAGGGCGTTTATCAACAGCTTCTGGCTCGGAGTCCGGGTCGTCGAATTGGTCATAGTCCTCTTCGTCAACTACACCGTCGACTCCGACAATACTCCTTTTCCCTTTTCTGACGACATGGCGCTTCTTTTCCTTCGAGTCTTTTATGTAGAAGACTTGCGAGATCTGTTTAGCTAATACCCATGGCTCATCTTTGGCACTGATTGCTCTGACTTGTGTTGGGTCAATAGATGTCGGGGGAGGTAAAGTCACGTTAGTGAATTTGTCTGTAATACCCAAAGTCGATAAATAGGTTTCTGATTTGCATCCATGCATACATGTCATCATCATCACCCCCACCTCAATTAAACTTAGATGTAATATGGA